>SZWC01006117.1:0-16096 GCA_023375785.1 Penium margaritaceum
GGTTGCGAGTGATCGCGAGTGGTTGTGAGTGGTTGGGATTGGTTGCGGATGGTTGTGAGTGGTTTCAAGTGGTTGTGAATGGTTGCAAGTGGTTGCGAATGATTGCGAGCTGTTGTGAGTGGTTGCGATTGGTTGTGAGTGGTTGCGCGTGGTTGCGAGTGGTTGCGAGTGGCTACAAGCCGTTGCGAGTTATTGCGAGTCCTTGTAAGTGGTTGCGAGTGGTTGCGAGCGGTTGCGAGTGGTTGAGAGTGGTTGCGACTGGTTGTGAGTGGTTGGGAGTGGTTGTGAGTGGTCGCGAGTGGTTGTGAGTTAGTGTGAGTGGTTGCGAGTGGTTGTGATTGGTTGTGAGTGGTTGCGAGTGGTTGCGAGTGGTTGCGAGTCGCTGCAAGTGGTTGCGGGTGGTTGCAAGAAGTTGCGCGTGGTTGCGCGAGGTTGCGAGTGGTTGCGAGTGGTTGCGAGTGTTGCGAGTGGTTGCAAGTGATTAAGAGTGGTTGTAAGTGGTTGCTAGTGGTTGCCAGTGGTTGTGAGTGGTTGGGAGTGGTTGCGGGTGGTTGCAAGAAGTTGCGCGTGGTTGCGCGAGGTTGCGAGTGGTTGCGAGTGGTTGCGAGTGTTGCGAGTGGTTGCAAGTGATTAAGAGTGGTTGTAAGTGGTTGCTAGTAGTTGCCAGTGGTTGTGAGTGGTTTCGAGTGTTTGTGAGTGGTTGCGATTGGTTGCAGTTGGTTGTGTATGGTTGCGAGTGATTAAGAGTAGTTACGAGTGGTTGCGAGTGGTTGTGAGTGGTTGAGAGTGGTTGTGAGTGGTTTCGAGTGTTTGTGAGTGGTTGCGATTGGTTGCAGTTGGTTGTGTATGGTTGCGAGTGATTAAGAGTAGTTACGAGTGGTTGCGAGTGGTTGTGAGTGGTTGAGAGTTGTTGAGAGTGGTTGTGAGTGGTTACGAGTGGTTTTGAGTGGTTGCAAGTGGTAGCGAGTGGTTGCAAGTGGCTGCCAGTGGTTGCGAATGGTTGCGAGTGGTTGTGAGTGGTTGCGAGTGGTTGCGAGTGGTTGTGAGTGGTTGTGAGTGATCGCAAGTGGTTGTGAGTGGGTACGATTGGTTGCGAATGGTTGCAAGTGGTTACAACTGGTTGCAAGCGGTTGTGAATGGTCGCCAATGGTTGCGAGTGATTGCGACTTGTTGCGAGTGGTAGTGAGAGGTTACGAGTGGTTGCGAGTGGTTAGGAGTGGTTTTGAATGGTTGCAAGTGGTTGTGAGTGGTTGCGAGTGTTTGTGAGTGGGTGGGATTGGTTGCAGTTGGTTGTGTATGGTTGCGAGTTTTTAAGAGTAGTTACGAGTGGTTGCGAGTTGTTGTGACTGGTTGAGAGTGGTCGTGAGTGGTTACAAGTGGTTTTGGGTGGTTGCCAGTGGTTGCAAGTGGTTGCAAGTGAGTCTGAGTGGCTACGAGTGTTTGTGAGTGGCTGCCAGTGGTTGCGAGTGGTTGCCAGTGGATGCGGATGTGACTGATTACGAAAGGTTGTGAGTCGTTGCGATTGGTTGGGAATGGTTCAGAGTGGTTGCGAGTGGTTGTGAATGGTTGCGAGTGGTTGTGAGTGATTGTGAGTGGTTGGGAGAGGTTGCGAGTGGTTGCAATCGGTTGCGAGTGGTTGCGAGTGGTTGCAAGTGGTTACGAGTGGTTGTGAGTGGTTGCGAGTAGTTGTAAGTGGTTGCGAGTGGTAGCGAGTGGCTGCAACTGCTTACGAGTGGTTGCGCGTGGTCGCGAGTGGTCACCAGTGGTTGTGAATAGTTGTGAATGGTTGTGAATGGTTGGGAGTGATTGCGAGTGGTTGCGAGTGGCTGCGAGTGGTTGCGATTGGTTGCGAGTAGTTGCGAGTGGTTGTGTGTGGCTGCAAGTGGTTGCGAGTGGTTGTGAGTGGTTACGAATGTTTGCGAGTGGTTGTGTGTGGTTACAAGTAGTTACCCGTGGTTGTGAGAGATTGTGAGTTGTTGCGAGTGGTTGCGAGTGGTTGCGATTGGTTACGAGTGGATGTGAGTGGTTGTGAGTGGTTGTGAGTGGTTACGAGTGGTTGCAAGTGGTTGCGAGTGGTTGTGAGTGGTTGGGAGTGATTGCGAGTGGTTGCGAGTGGTTGAGAGTGGTTGTGAGAAGTTGCGATTAGTTGCGAGTGGTTGTGAGTGGCTGCGAGTGGTTGTGAGTGGCTGCGAGTGGTTGTGAGTGGCTGCGAGTGGTTGTGAGTGGCTGCGAGTGGTTGTGAGTGGCTGCGAGTGGTTGTGAGTGGCTGCGAGTGGTTGTGAGTGGCTGCGAGTGGTTGTGAGTGGCTGCGAGTGGTTGTGAGTGGCTGCGAGTGGTTGTGAGTGGCTGCGAGTGGTTGTGAGTGGCTGCGAGTGGTTGTGAGTGGCTGCGAGTGGTTGTGAGTGGCTGCGAGTGGTTGTGAGTGGCTGCGAGTGGTTGTGAGTGGCTGCGAGTGGTTGTGAGTGGCTGCGAGTGGTTGTGAGTGGCTGCGAGTGGTTGTGAGTGGCTGCGAGTGGTTGTGAGTGGCTGCGAGTGGTTGTGAGTGGCTGCGAGTGGTTGTGAGTGGCTGCGAGTGGTTGTGAGTGGCTGCGAGTGGTTGTGAGTGGCTGCGAGTGGTTGTGAGTGGCTGCGAGTGGTTGTGAGTGGCTGCGAGTGGTTGTGAGTGGCTGCGAGTGGTTGTGAGTGGCTGCGAGTGGTTGTGAGTGGCTGCGAGTGGTTGTGAGTGGCTGCGAGTGGTTGTGAGTGGCTGCGAGTGGTTGTGAGTGGCTGCGAGTGGTTGTGAGTGGCTGCGAGTGGTTGTGAGTGGCTGCGAGTGGTTGTGAGTGGCTGCGAGTGGTTGTGAGTGGCTGCGAGTGGTTGTGAGTGGCTGCGAGTGGTTGTGAGTGGCTGCGAGTGGTTGTGAGTGGCTGCGAGTGGTTGTGAGTGGCTGCGAGTGGTTGTGAGTGGCTGCGAGTGGTTGTGAGTGGCTGCGAGTGGTTGTGAGTGGCTGCGAGTGGTTGTGAGTGGCTGCGAGTGGTTGTGAGTGGCTGCGAGTGGTTGTGAGTGGTTGCAAGTGGTTGCCAGTGGTTGCGAGTGGTTGCAAGTGGTTGTCAGTGGTTGCGAGTGGTTGCAAGGTTGCGAGTGGTTGCGGGTGGTTGTGAGTGGTTGCGAGTGATTGCGAGTGGTTGTGAGTGGTTGGGATTGGTTGCGAATGGTTGCGAGTGGTTTCAAGTGGTTGTGAATGGTTGCGAGTGGTTGGGAATGATTACGAGTGGTTGTGAGTGGTTGTGCTTGGTTGCGAGTGGTTGCGCATGGTTGCGAGTGGTTGCGCGTGGTTACGAGCCGTTGTGAGAAGTTGCGAGTCGTTGTAAGTGGTTGCGAGTGGTTGCGATTGGTTGCGACTGGTTGTGAGTGGTTGGGAGTGGTTGTGAGTGGTTGCGAGTGGTTGTGAGTAAGTGTGAGTGGTTGCGAGTGGTTGTGATTGGTTGTGAGTGGTTGCAAGTGGTTGCGAGTGGTTGCGAGTCGCTGCGAGTGGTTGCGCCTGGTTGGGAGAAGTTGCGCGTGGTTGCGCGAGGTTGCGAGTGGTTGCGAGTGATTGCGAGTGGTTGCAAGTGGTTGCGAGTTGTTGCGAGTGGTTGAGAGTGGTTGCCAGTGATTGCGAGTGGTAGCGAGTGTTTGTGAGTGGTTGCGATTGGTTGCAGTTGGTTGTGTATGGTTGCGAGTGGTTAAGAGTAGTTACGAATGGTTGCGAGTGGTTGTGAGTGGTTGAGAGTGGTTGAGAATGGTTGGTGGTGGTTACGAGTGGTTTTGAGAGGTTGCAAGTGGTTGCAAGTGGTTGCAATTGGTTGCCAGTGGTTGCGAGTAGTTGCGAGTTGTTGTGAGTGGTTGCGAGTGGTTGCGAGTGGTTGTGAGTGGTTGTGAGTGATCGCAAGTGGTTGTGAGTGGTGGCGATTGGTGGCGAATGGTTGCAAGTGGTTGCAAGTGGTTACAAGTGGTTGAGAGGGGTTGTGAATGGTTGCGAGTGGTTGCGAGTGATTGCATCTTGTTGTGAGTGGTAGTGAGTGATTATGAGTGGTTGCGAGTGGTTGGGAGTGGTTGTGAGTGGTTGCAAGTGGTTACAAGTGGTTGAGAGGGGTTGTGAATGGTTGCGAGTGGTTGCGAGTGATTGCATCTTGTTGTGAGTGGTAGTGAGTGATTATGAGTGGTTGCGAGTGGTTGGGAGTGGTTATAAATGGTTGCGAGTGGTTGTGAGCGGTTGCGAGTGTTTGTGAGTGGGTGGGATTGGTTGCAGTTGGTTGTGTATGGTTGCGAGTGGTTAAGAGTAGTTACGAGTAGTTGCGAGTGGTTGTGAGCGGTTGCGAGTGTTTGTGAGTGGGTGGGATTGGTTGCAGTTGGTTGTGTATGGTTGCGAGTGGTTAAGAGTAGTTACGAGTAGTTGCGAGTGGTTGTGACTGGTTGAGAGTGGTGAGTGGTTATGAGTGGTTTTGGGTGGTTGCGAGTGGTTGCCAGTGGTTGCAAGTGGTTGCAAGTGGTTGTGAGAGAGTGCAAGTGATAACGAGTGGTTGCGAGTGGTTGCGAGTAGTTACGAGTGGTTGCAAGTGGGTGCGAGTGGCTGCAAGTGGTTGTGAGTGGCTGCCAGTGGTTGTGAGTGGTTGCGAGTGGTTGCGAGAGGTTGTGAGTGGTTGTGAGTGATTGTGATTGGTTGCGATGATTGCGAAAGGTCGTGAGTGGTTGCGATTGGTTGGGAATGGTTGTGAGTGGTTGTGAGTGGTTGCGAGTGGTTGTGGATGGTTGCGAGTGGTTGTGAGTGATTGCGAGTGGTTGGGAGAGGTTGCGAGTGGTTGCGATTGGTTGCGAGTGGTTGCGAGTGGTTACAAGAGGTTATGAGTGGTTATGAGTGGTTGCGAGTGGTTGGAAGTGGTTGCGAGTGTTGGCCTGAGGATGAGTGTGCACCCTCGAGGGTCCCTAGCAGTGGCTGGTTCACACCACCAACTGTTTTTGGAGAGACTGAAACCATGGAGGCAACTGGTTCCAAGGATGGCAAAATCTGGTCAGAGAGTGAGGCAATAGTTTTGTCCTCAATTGGATGGGAATTAGCACTTGATCAAGGCTCAAAAGCACTGGCATTTTATAGCCACTGATCTAAGCTTTCCAGAACACCAAAGCATGCCAGATTTGGAGCTTCCTAGCAGATTCTATGGCTTCTAGAGTGCTCCTTGGTAGGCTGTCCTTTTCCCACCTAGGAAGGCATCCCTTCCCTCCTCTAGAAGCTTCTGCCCCTTCCTAGATTCCTCAGCTTGCTTCTAGTAGGAGGGAAGGTGTCCAGAAGACCAANACACCTCTAGATGCCTTGTAGGACAAGTCACCCCTTCTAGAAGGTGTGCCACCTTCCTGGACCCTCACCTGGCCTTCTAGAAACTTAAAGAGGAACTCTAGAGGTTGAGCTAGCTTCCTGGCATCTATTTTCCGCCTCCCTTGAGGCAGGGCAGAATTTCATCTTGTGGGAATTGAACCCGGGCCCCTGCCTCTAGAGGTGGACACCATTAACCACTAAGCCACTAGGGCTTGTCTTTTTGGTGTTCCTTTTTGGGGTCACTCCTGCCATGGTGAGGAGCATAATTCCAACAGCAAGTGGTTGCGAGTGGCTGCAAGTGCTTGCGAGTGGTTGCGCGCAGTCGCGACTGGTTATGAGTGGTTGCCAGTGGTTGGCAAAGGTTGCGAATGGTTAAGATTGATTGCGAGTGGCTGCGAGTGGTTGCGAGTGGTTGCGTGTGGTTGCAATTGGTTGCGAGTGGTTGCGAGTGGTTACGAGTGGTTGCGAGTGGTTGTGAGTGGTTACAAGTGGTTATGCATGGTTGTGAGTGATTGTGAGTGGTTGCAAGTGGTTGCGATTGGTTGCAAGTGGATGTGAGTGGTTGTGAGTGGTTGTGAATGGTTACGAGTAGTTGCGAGTGGTTGCGAGTGGTTGTGAGTGATTGTGAGTGGTTGCAAGTGGTTGCGATTGGTTGCAAGTGGATGTGAGTGGTTGTGAGTGGTTGTGAATGGTTACGAGTAGTTGCGAGTGGTTGCGAGTGGTTACAAGTGGTTGCGAGTGGTTGCGAGTGGTTGCGAATGGTTGTGAGTAGTTGCGAGTGCTTGAGAGTGGTTGCGAGTAGCTTTGAATGGTTGCGAGTGGTTGTGAGTAGTTGCGAGTGGTTTTGAGTGGTTGCGATTGGTTGTGAGTGATTGTGAGTGGTTGCGAGTGGTTGCGATTCGTTGCGAGTGGTTGCGAGTGGTTGGGAGTGGTTGCAAGTGGCTGCCAGTGGTTGCGAGTGGTTGCGAGTGGTTGCGAGTGGTTGTGAGTGGTTGCGAGTGCTTGCGAGTGGGTACGAATGGTTGCGAGTGCTTGCGAGTGGTTGCGAGTGGTTGTGAGTGGTTGCGATTGGTTGCGAGTGGTTGCGCGTGGTAGCGAGTGGTTGCGAGTAGGTACGAGTGGTTGCAAGTTGTTGCGAGTGGCTATGAGTGGTTACGTGTGGTTGCAAGTGGTTGCGAGTGGTTGCAAGTTATTGAGTGTGGTTACGAGTGGTTGCGATTGGTTGCGGCTGTTGTGAGTCGTTGCAAGTAGTTGTGAGTGGTTGCGAGTGGTTGTGAGTGATTGTGAGTAGTTGCGAGTGGTTGCGATTGGTTGCGAATGGTTGCGAGGGGTTGCGAGTGGTTGCGAGCGGTTGTGTGTGGTTGCAGGTGGTTGCGAGTAGTTGTGAGTAGTTGCGTGTGGTTGCGAGTGGTGGCGAGTGGTTGCGAGTGGTTGCGAGTGGTTGCGACTGGTTGCGAGTGGTTGCGAGTGGTTTTGAGTCGTTGCGAGTAGTTGGGAGTGGTTGCGAGTATTTGTGAGTGGTTGCTATTGGTTGCAGTTGGTTGTGTATGGTTGCGAGTGGTTAAGAGTAGTTACGCGTGTCTGCGAGTGGTTGTGAGTGGTTGAGAGTCATTGAGAGTAGTTGTGAGTGGGTACGAGTGGTTTTGAGTGGTTGCGAGTGGTTGCGAGTTGTTGCGAGGGGTTGAGAGTGGTTGCGAGTGGTTGCGATTGGTTGCGAGTGGTTGTGAGTGGTTGCGAGTGGTTGTGAGTGGTTGCAAGTGGTTGCGAGTTGTTGCGAGGGGTTGAGAGTGGTTGCGAGTGGTTGCGATTGGTTGCGAGTGGTTGTGAGTGGTTGCGAGTGGTTGTGAGTGGTTGCAAGTGGTTGTGAGTGATTATGAGTGGTTGCACTTGCTTGCGGTTGGTTGCGAGTGGTTGCAAGTGGTTATGAGTGGTTACGATTGGTCGCGAGTGGTTGCGAGTGGTTGAGATTGGTTTAGAGTGGTTGCGAGTAGTTACGATTGGTTGCAAGCGGTTGTGAGTGGTTGCGAGTGGTTGTGAGTGGTTGCAAGTGGTTGTGAGACATTTTCAGTGGTTGCGAGTGGTTGGGATTAGTTACGAGTGGTTGTGAATGGCTGCGATTAGTTGCGAGTGGTTGCGAATGATTGCAAGTGGTCTCGAGTGGTTGTGAGTGGTTGCGAGTGGTTGCAAATGGGTACCAATGGTGGCGAGAGGTTGCGAATGGTTGCGAATGGATCCGAGTGGTTGCGAATGGTTGCGATTTGATGCGAGTGGTTGCGAGTGGTTGCGAGTGGTTGCGAATGGTTGCCAGTGGTTGCCAGTGGTTGCCAGTGGTTGCGAGTAGTTGCGAGTGGTTGAGAGGTTGTGAGTGGTTGCAAATGGTTGCGAGTGGTTGCAAGTAGTTGCGAGTTGTTGCGTGTGGTTGCGAGTGGTCGCCAGTGGTTGGGACTGGTTGCAAGTGGTTGCCAGTGGTTGTGAGTGGTTGCGAGTGGTTGCGAGTGGTTGCGAGTGGTTGCGAGTGGTTGTGATTGGCTGCGAGTGATTGCGAGTTGTTGTGAGTGGTTGCGATCGGTTGCGAATGGTTGCCAGTGGTTGTGAGTGGTTGTTAATGGTTGCGAGTGGTTGCGAGTGATTGCAAATGGTTGCAAGTGGTTGTGAGTGGTTGCGCTTGGTTGCGAGTGGTTGCGCGTGGTTGCGAGTGGTTGCGAGTGGTTACGAGTTGTTGCAACGGGTTGCGAGTGGTTGTGAGTGGTTACGAGTGGTTGCAAACCGTTGCAAGTGGTTGAGAGTGGTTGGGAGTGGTTGCGATTGGTTGCGAGTGGTTGTGAGTGGTTGCGAGTGGTTGTGAGTGGTTACGAGTGGTTGTGAGTTTGTGTGAGTGGTTGGGAGTGGTTGCGATTGTTTGCCAGTGGTTGGGAGTGGTTGCATGTGGTTGCGAGTGGCTGCGAGTGGTTGCGGGTGGTTGGAGTGGTTGCGCCTGGTTGCGAGTGGTTGCAAGTGGTTGTGAGTGGTTGCGAGTGGTTGCAAGTGGTTGCGAGTGGTTCCAAGTTGTTTTGAGTAGTTGCGAGTGGTTGGGAGTGGTTGCGAGTGTTTGTGAGTGGTTGCGATTGGTTGCAGTTGGTTGTGTATGGCTGCGAGTGGTTAAGAGCAGTTAGGATTGGTTTCAAGTGGTTTAGAGTGGTTGTGAGTGGTTACGAGTGGTTTTGAGTGGTTGCGAGTGGTTGCGAGTGGTTGGAAGTGGTTACTTGTGGTTGCGAGTGGTTGTGAGTGGTTGCGAGTGGTTGCGAGTGGTTGTGAGTGCTTGCGTGTGATCGCAAGTGGTTGTGAGTGGTTGCGATTGGTTGCGAATGGTTGCAAGTGGTTGCAAGTGGTTGCGAGCGGTTGTGAATGGTTGCGAGTGGTTGCGAGTGATTGCGAGTGGTTGCGAGTGGTTGTGAGTGGTTACGAGTGGTTGCGGGTGGTTGCAAGTGGTTGCGAGTGGTTGCGAGTGGCTGCGACAGTTTGCGGGTGGTTGTGAGTGGTTGTGACTGGTTGCAAGTGGTTGTGAGTGCTTGCAAATGATTACAAGTGGTTGTGAGTGGTTGCGAGTGGTTGCAAATGATTGCAAGTGGTTGTGAGTGCTTGCGAGTGGGTGCGAGTGGTTGCGAGTGGTTGCGTGAGGTTGCGAGTGGTTGCGAGTGCTTGTGAGTGGTTGCCTGTGGTTGCGAGTGGGTACAAGTAGTTGAAAGTGGTTGAGAGTGGTTACGTTTGATTGCGAGTTGTCACAGTGGTTGCGAGTGGTTACAAGTGATTGCAAGTGCTTACAAGTGGTTGCGAATGATTGCGAGTGTTTGTGAGTGGTTGGGAGTGGTTGCGAGTGGTGGTGAGTGGTTACGAGTGGCTGTGAGTGGTTGCGAGTTGTTGCGAGTGGTTGCGACTGGTTGCAAGTGGTTGCAAGTGCTTGCAAGTGATTGCAAGCGGTTGCGAATGGTTGCAAGTGGTTGCAAGTTGTTGCAAGTGGTTGCGAGTGGTTGTGAATGGTTGCAAGTGGTTGCGAGTGATTGCGTGTGGTTGCGAGTGTTATGAGTGGTTACGAGGGGTTGCGGGTGGTTGCAAGTGGTTCTGAGTGGTTGCGAGTGGCTGCAAGGGTTGCGTGTGGTTGCGAGTGGTTGTGAATGGTTGCAAGTGGTTGCGAGTGATTGCGTGTGGTTGCGAGTGTTATGAGTGGTTACGAGGGGTTGCGGGTGGTTGCAAGTGGTTCTGAGTGGTTGCGAGTGGCTGCGAGGGTTGCGTGTGGTTGCGAGTGGTTGTGAATGCTTGTGAGTGGCTGTGAGTGTATGTGAGTGTTTGTGAGTGGGTGGTATTGGTTGCAGTTGGTTGTGTATGGTTGCGAGTGGTTAAGAGTAGTTACGAGTGGTTGCGAGTGGTTGTGGCTGGTTGAGAGTGGCTGTGAGTGGTTACGAGTGGTTTAGAGTGGTTACGAGTGGTTCCAAGTGGTTGCAAGTGGCTGTGAGTAGTTGCAAGTGATTGCCAGTGGTTGCGAGTGGTTGAGAGTGGTTATGAGTGGTTGGGAGTGGGTGCGAGTGGCTGCGAGTGGTTGTGAGTGGTTGTGAATGGTTGTGAGTGGTTGCGAGTGATTGCGAAAGGATGTGAATGGTTGCGACTGGTTGCGATTGGTTGTGAGTGGTTTCGAGTTGTTGCGAGTGGTTGTTAAAGGTTGCGGGTGGTTGTGAGTGACTGCCAGTGGTTGGGAGAACTTGCGATTGGTTGTGAGTGGTTGCGAGTGGTTGCAAGTGGTTACGAGTGGTTGTGAGTGGTTGCGAGTAGTTGTAAGTGGATGCGAGTGGTTGCGAGTGGTTGCAAGTGCTTACGAGTGGTTACGCGTGGTCACAAGTTGTCACGAGTGGTTGCCAGTGGTTATGAATGGTTGCGAATGGTTGGGAGTGATTGTGAGTGGTTGCGAGTGGCTGCGCATGGTTGCGATTGGTTGCGAGTGGTTGCCAGTGGTTGCGTGTGGTTGCGAGTGGTTGCGAGTGGTTGCGAGTGGTTACGAGTGGTTGTGAGTGGTTGTGAGTGTTTGTGAGTGCTTGCAAGTGGTTGCGAGTGGTTGCGCGTGATCACGAGTGGTTGGGAGTGGTTGCGAGTGGTTGCGAGTGATTGCGAGTGGTTACGAGTGGTTGCGACTGGTTGAGAGTGGTTGCGAGTAGTTGCGATCGGTTGCAAGTGGTTATGAGTGGTTGCGAGTGGTTGTGAGTGGTTGCGAGTGGTTGTGAGTAAGTGTGAGTGGTTACGAGTGGTTGCGAGTGGTTGCGAGTGGTTACGAGTGGTTGCAAGTGGTTGCGAGTGGTTGCGAGTGGTTGCAAGTGGTTGCGTGTGGTTGTGAGTGATTGCGAGTGGGTACGAGTGGTTGCGAGTGCTTGCAAGTGGTTGCGAGTGGTTGTTTGTGGTTGTGATTGGTTACGAGTGTTTGCTCGTGGTAGCGATTGGATGCGTGTGGGTACGAGTGGTTATGAGTGGTTGCGAGTGGTTGCGAGTGGTTATGAGTGGTTGCGAGTGGTTGTGAGTGGTTGTGAGTGGTTACGAGTGTTTGCTCGTGGTAGCGATTGGATGCGTGTGGGTACGAGTGGTTATGAGTGGTTGCGAGTGGTTGCGAGTGGTTATGAGTGGTTGCGAGTGGTTGTGAGTGGTTGTGAGTGCTTGCGAGTGGGTGCGAGTGGGTGCGAGTGGTTGCGTGCGGTTGCGAGTGGTTGCGAGTGGTTGTGAGTGGTTGCCAGTGGTTGCGAGTGGGTACAAGTAGTTGAAAGTGGTTGAGAGTGGTTACATGTGATTGCGAGTGGTTGCGTGCGGTTGCGAGTGGTTGCGAGTGGTTGTGAGTGGTTGCCAGTGGTTGCGAGTGGGTACAAGTAGTTGAAAGTGGTTGAGAGTGGTTACATGTGATTGCGAGTGGTCACAGTGGTTGCGAGTGGTTACAAGTGATTGCAAGTGCTTACAAGTGGTTGCGAATGATTGCGAGTATTTGTGAGTGGTTGCGAGTGGTAGCGAGTGATGGTGAGTGGTTACGAGTGGCTGTGAGTGATTGCGAGTTGTTGCGAGTGGTTGCGACTGGTTGCAAGTGGTTGCAAGTGGTTACAAGTGATTGCAGGCGGTTGCGAATGGTTGCAAGTGGTTGCACGTTTTTGCAATTGGTTGCGAGTGGTTGTGAATGACTGCAAGTGGTTGCGAGTGATTGCGCGTGGTTGCGAGTGTTGTGAGTGGTTACGAGTGGTTGTGGGTGGTTGCAAGTGGTTCCGAGTGGTTGCGAGTGGCTGTGAGGGTAGCGAGTGGTTGCGAGTGGTTGTGAATGCTTGTGAGTGGTTGTGAGTGGTTGCGAGTGTTTGTGAGTGGGTGGTATTGGTTGCAGTTGGTTGTGTATGGTTGCGAGTGGTTAAGAGTAGTTACGAGTGGTTGCGAGTGGTTGTGACTGGTTGAGAGTGGCTGTGAGTGGTTACGAGTGGTTTTGAGTGGTTACGAGTGGTTGTAAGTGGTTGCAAGTGGCTGTGAGTGGTTGCAAGTGATTGCGAGTGGTTGAGAGTGGTTACGAGTGGTTGCGAGTGGTTATGAGTGGTTGCGAGTGGTTGCGAGTGGCTGTGAGGGTAGCGAGTGGTTGCGAGTGGTTGTGAGAGGTTGCGAGTGGTTGTGAGTGATTGCCAGTGGTTGGGAGAGCTTGCGAGTGGTTGCGAGTGGTTGCGAGTGGCTGTGAGGGTAGCGAGTGGTTGCGAGTGGTTGTGAGAGGTTGCGGGTGGTTGTGAGTGGTTGTGAGTGGTTGCGAGTGGTTGCGAGTGGTTGTGACTGGTTGAGAGTGGCTGTGAGTGGTTACGAGTGGTTTTGAGTGGTTACGAGTGGTTGTAAGTGGTTGCAAGTGGCTGTGAGTGGTTGCAAGTGATTGCGAGTGGTTGAGAGTGGTTATGAGTGGTTGGGAGTGGGTGCGAGTTGCTGCGAGTGGTTGTGAGTTGTTGTGAATGGTTGTGAGTGGTTGCGAGTGATTGCGAAAGGTTGTGAATGGTTGCGACTGGTTGCGATTGGTTGTGAGTGGTTGGGAGTGGGTGCGAGTTGCTGCGAGTGGTTGTGAGTTGTTGTGAATGGTTGTGAGTGGTTGCGAGTGATTGCGAAAGGTTGTGAATGGTTGCGACTGGTTGCGATTGGTTGTGAGTGGTTTCGAGTTGTTGCGAGTGGTTGTGAAAGGTTGCGGGTGGTTGTGAGTGATTGCCAGTGGTTGGGAGAACTTGCGATTGGTTGCGAGTGGTTGCGAGTGGTTGGAAGTGGTTACGAGTGGTTGTGAGTGGTTGTGAGTAGTTGTAAGTGGTTGCGAGTGGTTGCGAGTGGTTGCAAGTGCTTACGAGTGGTTACGCGTGGTCACAAGTGGTCACGAGTGGTTGCAAGTGGTTGTGAATGATTGCGAATGGTTGGGAGTGATTGTGAGTGGTTGCCAGTGGCTGCGCATGATTGCGATTGGTTGCGAGTTGTTGCCAGTGGTTGCGTGTGGTTGCGAGTGGTTGCGAGTGGTTGCGAGTGGTTACGAGTGGTTGTGTGTGGTTGTGAGTGTTCGTGAGTGGTTGCAAGTGGTTGCGAGTAGTTGCGCGTGGACACTAGTGGTTGCGAGTGGTTGCGAATGGTTGCGAGTGATTGCGAGTGGTTACGAGTGGTTGCGAGTGGTTGAGAGTGGTTGCGAGTAGTTGCGATCGGTTGCAAGTGGTTATGAGTGGTTGCGAGTGGTTGTGAGTGGTTGCGAGTGGTTGTGAGTAAGTGTGAGTGGTTACGAGTGGTTGCGAGTGGTTACGAGTGGTTGCAAGTGGTTGCGAGTGGTTGCGAGTGGTTGCGAGTGGTTGCGTGTGGTTGTGAGTGATTGTGAGTGGGTACAAGTGGTTGCGAGTGCTTGCAAGTGGCTGCGAGTGGTTGTGAGTGGTTGTGTTTGGTTACGAGTGTTTGGGCGTGGTAGCGAGTGGATGCGTGTGGGTACGACTGGTTGTGAGTGGTTGCGAGTGGTTGCGAGTGATAATGAGTGGTTGCGAGTGGTTGTGAGTGGTTGCAAGTGGTTGAGTGTGGTTGCGAGTGGTTGCGATTGGTTGCTGCTGTTGTGAGTGGTTGCGATTGGTTGTGATTGGTTGTGAGTGGTTGTGAGTGATTGTGAGTGGTTGCGAGCGGTTGCGATTGGTTGCGAGTGGTTGCGAGTGGTTGCGAGTGGTTGCGAGTGGTTGCGGGAGAATGCGAGTGGTTGCGAGTGGCCGCGCATTGTTGCGAGTGGTTGCGAGTGGTTACGAGTGGTTGCGAGTGGTTATGAGTGGTTGCGAGTCGTTGAGAGTAGTTGTGAGTGGGTACAAGCTGTTTTGAGTGGTTGCGAGTGGTTGCGAGCGGTTGCGAGTGGTTGCGAGTGGTGGCGAGTGGTTGCGAGTGGTTGCGCGTGATTACGAGTGGTTGGGAGTGGTTGCGAGTGGTTGCGAGCGGTTGCGAGTGGTTGCGAGTGGTGGCGAGTGGTTGCGAGTGGTTGCGCGTGATTACGAGTGGTTGGGAGTGGTTGCGAGTGGTTGCGAGCGGTTGCGAGTGGTTGCGAGTGGTGGCGAGTGGTTGCGAGTGGTTGCGCGTGATTACGAGTGGTTGGGAGTGGTTGCGAGTGGTTGCGAGCGGTTGCGAGTGGTTGCGAGTGGTGGCGAGTGGTTGCGAGTGGTTGCGCGTGATTACGAGTGGTTGGGAGTGGTTGCGAGTGGTTGCGAGCGGTTGCGAGTGGTTGCGAGTGGTGGCGAGTGGTTGCGAGTGGTTGCGCGTGATTACGAGTGGTTGGGAGTGGTTGCGAGTGGTTGCGAGCGGTTGCGAGTGGTTGCGAGTGGTGGCGAGTGGTTGCGAGTGGTTGCGCGTGATTACGAGTGGTTGGGAGTGGTTGCGAGTGGTTGCGAGCGGTTGCGAGTGGTTGCGAGTGGTGGCGAGTGGTTGCGAGTGGTTGCGCGTGATTACGAGTGGTTGGGAGTGGTTGCGAGTGGTTGCGAGCGGTTGCGAGTGGTTGCGAGTGGTGGCGAGTGGTTGCGAGTGGTTGCGCGTGATTACGAGTGGTTGGGAGTGGTTGCGAGTGGTTGCGAGCGGTTGCGAGTGGTTGCGAGTGGTGGCGAGTGGTTGCGAGTGGTTGCGCGTGATTACGAGTGGTTGGGAGTGGTTGCGAGTGGTTGCGAGCGGTTGCGAGTGGTTGCGAGTGGTGGCGAGTGGTTGCGAGTGGTTGCGCGTGATTACGAGTGGTTGGGAGTGGTTGCGAGTGGTTGCGAGCGGTTGCGAGTGGTTGCGAGTGGTGGCGAGTGGTTGCGAGTGGTTGCGCGTGATTACGAGTGGTTGGGAGTGGTTGCGAGTGGTTGCGAGCGGTTGCGAGTGGTTGCGAGTGGTGGCGAGTGGTTGCGAGTGGTTGCGCGTGATTACGAGTGGTTGGGAGTGGTTGCGAGTGGTTGCGAGCGGTTGCGAGTGGTTGCGAGTGGTGGCGAGTGGTTGCGAGTGGTTGCGCGTGATTACGAGTGGTTGGGAGTGGTTGCGAGTGGTTGCGAGCGGTTGCGAGTGGTTGCGAGTGGTGGCGAGTGGTTGCGAGTGGTTGCGCGTGATTACGAGTGGTTGGGAGTGGTTGCGAGTGGTTGCGAGCGGTTGCGAGTGGTTGCGAGTGGTGGCGAGTGGTTGCGAGTGGTTGCGCGTGATTACGAGTGGTTGGGAGTGGTTGCGAGTGGTTGCGAGCGGTTGCGAGTGGTTGCGAGTGGTGGCGAGTGGTTGCGAGTGGTTGCGCGTGATTACGAGTGGTTGGGAGTGGTTGCGAGTGGTTGCGAGCGGTTGCGAGTGGTTGCGAGTGGTGGCGAGTGGTTGCGAGTGGTTGCGCGTGATTACGAGTGGTTGGGAGTGGTTGCGAGTGGTTGGGAGTGGTTGCCAGTGGTTGCAAGTGGTTGCGAGTGGTTGCGAGTGGTTGCGAATGGTTGCAAGTGGCTGCGAGCGGTTGTGAGTGGTTGCGAATGGTTGCGAGTGGTTGCGAGTGGTTGCGAGTGGTTGCGAGTGGATGCGAGTTGTTCCGAGTGGTTGCGATTGGTTGCGAGTGGCTGTGAGTGGTTGCGAGTGGTTGTGAGTGGTTGCGAATGGTTGCCAGTGGTTGCCAGTGGTTGCTGGTGGTTGTGAGAGATTGTGAGTGGTTGCGAATGGTTGTGAGTGGTTGCAAGTAGTTGCGAGTGGTTGCGAGTGGTTGCGAGTGGTTGCGAGTGGTTAAGAGTGGTTGCAAGTGGTCACCAGTGGTTGCGACTGGTTGCGAGTGGTTGGGAGTAGTTTCGAGTGGTTGCTAGTGGTTGTGAGTGGGTTCGAGTGATTGCGAGTGGTTGTGAGTGGTTGCGATTGGTTGCGAATGGTTGGGAGTGGTTGCGAGTGGTTGCGAGTGGTTGTGAATGGTTGCGAGTGGTTGCGAGTGATTGGGAGTGGTTGCCACTCGTTGTGAGTGGTTGCGTTTGCTTGCAAGTGGTTGCGCGTGGTTGCAAGGTTTCCAGTGGTTATGAGTCGTTGCGAGTGGTTGCGAGTGGTTGAGAGTGGTTGGGAGTGGTTGCGATTGGTTGCAAGTGGTTGTGAGTGGTTGCGAGTGGTTGTGAGTGGTTGCCAGTGGTTGTGAGTTAGTGTGAGTGGTCGTGACTGGTTGCGATTGGTTGCGAGTGGTTGCGAGTGGTTGCGAGTTGTTGCGAGTGGCTGCAAGTGGTTGCGGGTGGCTGCAAGTGATTGCGCGTGAATGCGAGTGGTTGCGAGTGGTTGCGAGTG
>SZWC01006117.1:33920-87115 GCA_023375785.1 Penium margaritaceum
GGGGGGACGGGGCGGAAGGGGAGGGGAGAGCGGGGCAAGGCGGGGCGGGGCGGGGCGGGATGGCGGGGTGGAGTTCTCCAAGCATCAGGTATCTGCTATCCGCATATTAGGCCCAAACGTTGTGGACATTGACGGATACTAACAGATGGTGCATTGATCCAGATGTTTAACGGACACCCAAATATTTCATCAAACATTGTCCGTAACAACGACGGATACTTGCGGATACTTCTGGATACATGTGGAGGGATGCACACTCATAAGTGCAACGCGCATGTCCGTCAGGGTGTACCAGTGCCCATAAAGTGATCTTCTGCAGGGACAGATTATCCACAGTGTCCGGATGGCATACAAATGTATCCAGGTTACCTTCAGAGGGGTGCGTCCGGGTCATATCCGCTATCCAGATACCTGTGGATAGTCCAGATATATGGATAGCGGATACTTTTCTGTTCATACCTATTCCAATCTAATGCCATCCATTCCAGCCCAAACCACTGCAGCGAAGTCCTAATCCGCGTCAGCAACCAGGGACCAAGCGTAGATACACGTCTTCTGACTCTTGGGTCTTGAACCGCGTCAGCAATCCGCCGCACTGTCGGTCCGTGCATAGAGCCATCGACTAAGTCCAAGCGAACGTAGATGCGAACTTTTCACACAAAAGAGAAAGCGCTAAACGACACTTGAACGTTCTGAATACGACACAACTGCCAACTAATGTTGACACGGAACAAAAGTAACCGTTGACAAGAATCGTCGAGGAAAGGACTTCCGCAAGAATAATGAATCATGAGGAGTTCGCATGCATTAGGGAAAAAAAAACGCTTTCAAGGACTTCAAAAGGTTCAATCCCAGGTCCCTCGACGCACAGGAAGAGACGTACCTACTATGCCATGACGCACACGACTACGTGAAAAACATCAAATACTGGAACACACAAATAACGGGCTTCAGGCCAGGGCTATCATATGACCGCCACTGTTTGTTTTTCTCTCTTTCTCTTTCTCCTCACAGACGTTGGCCAACAATTCAACAAACCAGGTGCGAACTGTACTGTCCATCTCCCTTCCCTCTTCCTCCTCCTACACTTACCCCTCCTCCTCCTCCTCCTCCTCCTCCTCCTCCTCGTCCTCCTCTCCCTCGTCCTTGTCCTTATCCTCATCCTCCTCCTCCTCCGCATCCGCCCCTCCACCTCCTCCTCTTCTAGATCCGCCCCATGTTTCTCTTCCCTTCCTCCTCATTCACATTGGTATGTGCCTCCTACTCCTCCTCCCACTCCTCCTTGTCCTCGTCCTCATCTTTTTCCTCCCTCTTTGCCTCCTCCTCCTCCTCCTCCTCCTGCTCCTCCTCCTCTTCTGGGTCCGCCCCTCCTCCTCCTCCTCTTCTAGATCCGCCCCATGTTTCTCTTCCCTTCCTCCTCATTCACATTGGTATCCGCCTCCTACTCCCCCTCCCACGCCTCCCCGTCCTCCTCCTCATCTTTTTCCTCCCTCTTTTGCTTCTCCTCCTCCTCCTCTTACGGATCCGCCCCTCCTCCTCCTCCTCTTCTAGATCCACCCCATATTTCTCTTCCCTTCCTCCTCATTCACATTTGTATCTGCCTCCTACTCCTCCTCCCACTCCTCCTTGTCCTTCTCCTCATATTTGTCCTCCCTCTTTTCCTCCTCCTCCTACTCCTCCTATTCTGGATCCGCCCCTCCTCTTCCTTCTCTTCTAGATCCACCCCATGTTTCTCTTCCCTTCCTCCTCATTCACATTGGTATCTGTCTCCTACTCCTCCTCTTCCTCCACATCTTTTTTTCCCTCTTTTCCTCCTCCTCCTCCTCCTCCTCTTCCGGATCCGCCCCTCCTCCTCCTCCTCCTCTTCTAGATCCGCCCCATGTTTCTCTTCCCTACCTCCTCATTCACATTTGTCTCCGCCTCCTACTCATCCTCTCACTCCTCTTCCTCCTCATCTTTGTCCTCCTATGTTTCCTCTTTCTTCTCCTCCTCTTTTGAATCCGTCCTTCCTCCTCCTCCTCTTCTAGGAACATGGAGTACCTCTTGCAACTCTTAAGCACGATGACCTCCAACATCTGGAGTATTACGTCTTGGCATGGCAATGTTTCTTCTTAAGGAATTCAAGAGGTGGAGACACGATATGAGGTGTTGGAGGAGGAGATGGAGGTGGAGGTGGATGAGCAAGAGGATGAGGAGGAGGTGGAGGAGGAGGAGATGGAGGAGGACGAGCAAGAGGATGAGGAGGAGGTGGAGGAGGAGGATGAGGTGGAGGTGGAGGACGTGGATGACGAGGAGAATGAGGAGGAGGTCGAGGAGGGGGAGAAGGAAGAAGAGGAAAGTTAGGGAGATGCAGGTGAGGAGGAGCGTGTGGTAGAGAGAATGGAAGGTGGTGAAGGACGTGTGAACATGGGTTCAGAGGGGGCAAAGGGAGGCCGTAATAGAAGGAAACGCCGTTGCTTGTGGCGTGTTGTAGAACCCAATCCAAATGCGAAGCTGGAGGTTCATAAATTACATGTAGGCACAACATTTCCAACAAAGGAGGCCCTTGTCCATGCCATACAAGACTTTGACGTGGCGTTGAAGAAGACGACCCATGTGAACAGGTACGTTGACATGCCAAATGTGACGGGTAAGACCACGATGAAACTGGCGAATGCATGTCTTATTCTTTTTTTTCTTTTCTTGTATACTTCTTGTGTTTCATCCTTCATTATGCGGGACCACACGAACCTGCTATCGTGTTCATTGCAAGCGAAGGAAGGTGGAGGGATGCAAGTACAACATGTCAGCCGTGCTTGATGGTGACAGTGGAGAATGGCGGGTGACAAAGAGCGAGACGACACACATGTGTAAGGATGAATCTTTGCGTCACCATGCATCACGTCACGTCTCATGGATCAAGTGTCACTTCCACGACACGATTAGGGCCCATCCAGAGCTCAAACCAAATACTCTTCGTGAGATGATTCAGTGTGAGCATGTGATTCACGTTCCTAAAGAAAACGTCCGAAAGCCACGTGATGAAGTTTTGGGGGGTGACTTTGAGGGAAGCTGTCTACCCTTCAGAGAATTTCCAGCCATGGTTGGGTGATTGAAGGAGGAGGATCCATCAGGGTACTATGTTCTATGGGAGGACATAGTTGGGAGTTCTGAAAAGACCCGCTTTGAAGGTGCATTCTTCGCTGCAGGGGCTTGCCGTAATGCCTTCAAACATTGCAGGCCATGGGTTATGGTGGATGGTGCGCACACCAAAAACCTATGGGACCGGGTCATCTACAGTGCATTGACGCTTGATGCAAATGGGCACACTGTACCCATCACATTTTCAGTGGCTGAGAAGGAGAGTAAGAGGGTTTGGACGTGGTTTCTTGAATGTTTGGCGGAGGCTTTCCTCAACATCGACGGGCACAATGTCACTTTTGTGTCTGATCGGATGAAAGGCCTCATTAGAGCGGTGGAGAGAGTCATTCCAAGAGTTTCCCATGCATACGGCACACAGAATTTGAAGGAGAATGTGGTGAAGAAGGAAGGGTCTGGCAATCGGTAGATTGTGGAAGAGGTCTTTTGGAAAGTGGCACGGGCGCCGTCAGAGAGAGCTTTTGAGAGGGTGATGGAGGAGCTTGAGAGTGTCACCTGAATGTGCGACGCTTCTACATGTTGTGCCACCAGAATGCTTTGTGAGGTGTTTCTTCCCTTTGCCAAGGTTTGCTCAAGACACTTCCAATGCTGCAGAGTCGTGGAATAGTACGATCGAGAAGATGAGGGGCATGCCCACGTTGGAAGTTTGCAAGGGTGTGTACAACTACGTGATGGTCAAGTTCAAGGAGAGGCGAGATGAGGACACTTCATGGCGTCTTGCATTTTTGGAGACAAGTCCGCGACCGTTAGACAAGCACCTTGCACGTGGGCCAAACAAGAAGTGGACCGATCTCGCTGAAGTTGCTGGGTCGTTGGAGCCAAGATTGTCCACACCAAGAAGGGGGAAGGTGTACTTTGAGCAGTGAGGGTACGTTGTGGATGTCGACACACGTACGTGTGATTGCCTAGACTTCCAAGACTAGCTGTTTCCTTGCATCCATTATGCGAGCATCATGTTGCATAGTGAGCTCACTATGCAACTCACAGATTTCATGCATCCTTCATACACGATGAAGGCATGGAGGGATTGAAATGCCCAGAGCATTCCCCCTATGACTTTGCATGATTTAGACATTTCACAGACTTGGTGCTTTGCACCAAAGATTCATAGGAAAGCAGGGAGGCCGAGGCATAACAGGCTTCAACAAGAGTCTGGTGGAGAAAGAATGAAGTGCAGCATTTGTGGGGAAAGGGGGCACCACCGTAGGAGATGTCGTGCGGCATTTGATCCTGTTGCACATGAGTTCACCCCTACAGGTGAAGCTCCTCCTTCAGTTCCTAGTGACCCTCCTGCCACGCCACCCATTGTCCAGACACAGCCGGATGCTACAGTAGAGTTTACACGCTTGTTTGCTTCCACTGTTTCTCCACAGGCAGACGGTGGTGCAGTGTGACATATGTGGATGGCAGATTTTTTCCTTTTTTACCATCATTGACATTCTTCTCTACATGAGGTACCCTGAAATTACTTGCTTACTTGTTTTTCTAGTCGTTAGAGCTTTCAATGATGTGACTTCATGAAAAATATATATTCATTACTTTCATAGTATGAATAGGTATAGCCATACAATCAGAACACATTGTAAAGGAATAGGAAGACACATGTGCCACATAACTATGACAAGTACAATTTTGTGAATGTTAGAAGTTACTTCTAAGTTTTAAGTATGAACAATATGATGTTTCCTACATAACAGTGATTGTTATGTGAGTTCTACTTTTCAAACATTGGTTTCTACTTTCCTTCTCATATGAAATGGTATGAGTAGGTTGATACAGGTTGATACATACTACAAAATCCTCCCATCAAACAGATGTAAAAAACTACCTCCTCATGTTGCGCAAGCCCTCGCTGCCCCGATTACCAAGCTGGAGATTGTAGAAAGCATCCTTAGTTAGCCCCGTCACAAGGCCCCAGGTCCCGATGGCCGCCCAGAGGAATTGTATCGCACCTTATGCGGGAACAAACTCCACTTCACAAAGTCCCTCCGATACTACTACAATGTCCTCAACAATCCAGCGGAGCCCAGTTGTTTTGCAGAAGCAATCACCACCCTCATGCACAAGAAAGGAGACAAAGATCAAGTCACATAATAGACCGATATCCCTTCTTACTGTAGAACACAAGATCCTAGCCAAGCTACCCGCCAACAGTCTCCACCAGGCACTTCCTTACATCATTCATCAGGACCAAACAGGTTTCGTGAAAGGGAAAAACATTCTACTCGCACTCTCCCAACTCCATGATATCCAACATTCGGCCATTCAAAACAAAGAACAACTATGTTTTCTTGCTGCAGATTTTGAAAAAGCATTCAACACCTGAAGCAGACCTTACATGATGCACTCAATGCTATACCTTGACAACCCCGTAGAATTTACTAAGTGGGTTGAACTCTTGCATAAAAATACGACCATTTGGTTGCTCATCAATGGCGAACTATCCTCCACTATCACCCTTCACTCTGGAGTCCTCTAGGCATGCCCCCTGGCACCTCTCCTTTTTCCGTGCGCCATGGAATCCATCTCCGCATACATCAAGGTGCATCTCCAAGGTGTCCCATCTCTATCCTTCGACTATCGACGGTTTGCAAGATACGCTGATGAAACTACCCTACTTATCCTTTCTACTCGAGAACTCAATCGGACCCGGCATCTGTTTTGAACAATCGCTAACCACACAGGCCTCAAAGTAAACCCTACCAAAACAGTCATCCTCCCTATCCGCCAGCACAACCACATCCCAACCCGCCCACCTTTCCCAATGTTATATGGCCCACTCCGCATCCTAGGCATCCAATTGCACACCACGCCTGTTGGTTTGTGTGGCTTCTACCCGTCACGGCCGACGTTGATGGATTACCCATATACCCACATAGCGGGTATATGGTGGAGAAGAGCGTGACGACACGACAGGCCTTCGGAGTGTCCCGAGACTTCTCCAGCACGTACGACAGCACAGGCGAGACGCGGTCGATGCGTTCCGGTAGCCTTGTGGGCTTGTCGGGAGCTAGGAGAGTTTTCTCAGTGGGTTGAGACCTGTGCACTTCGTGGACTATACCGGTGCGACGAGGAGACCCGGTAGCTGTACTAGCACTTTCGATGTTCGGAAAGCCGTGTGTGATGTCTGGACGGTGATTTTGAGATTTTCTGGCACTGCTCCTATTTTCTCGGTGGTCGAGACCCGGGCACTCGGAGAGCTGTTCCGGTGACTCGAGGAGACCACCGTTATTGTTATCATGGTGTACGCAGTGTGTTCTACCCGCTAACTCGTTTGGGCTCAACGGGGGTGACGGGGCCCGGTGCGGCTAGCTGCCGGCGCCCCTACTTAAGCCCGCTAGGGGCTCATTTGTACTCTCTCCTTGTTCTTTCATATTTAGCGTTCCAGACTTGGCCAAATTCTTGCCGTCTTGCATCGCACTCACACACAAAGCCCATGTTCGTTTTTGCATGGGCCTGCATGCCCGAAAACATTTTCAATTTGGTATCAGAGCAGAGGGGGGCGTGTGAGCAGCAGAAGCAGCAGCAGTGGACGAAACGTAAAGAGAATGCGCCACGTGGCGCCACGCAAGCAGCAGCGTGAGGGAGCGCAAAGCAAGTGCACGTGAACGCCACAGGGGCGGTGAGCTGCGCACAGCAGCATTAGCGACTACGGCAGCAAAAGCAAAAGTAGGAGTAGCAGCAGCCACTGCAACAACGGCGGTAGTAGCAGCAGCGTGCTGTAGCAGCAGGAGCAGCGCAAGCAGCCGTAGCAACGCATCAGCTGCTGCAGTAGTAGCGTCAGTAGCAACAGCATCTAGCAGCAGCAGCCACTGCAGCAGTGACGGCAGCCGTAGCAGGTTGTAGCAGCGACGGCAGCAGCAGCAGCGTATAGTAGCAAGAGCAGCGACAACAGCAGCAAGTAGTAGTGGCGGCAGTAGCAAGCAACAACAATAGCAGCGGCGGCAGCAGCAAGTAGCAGCAGTAGCTGTTGTGCAGAGTAGCATAAGTAGCAGCAGTAGCAGAAGCAGCAGCAACAGCAGCAACCGCAGTAGCTACACCTGCCGCTACAACTGCTGTTGCCGCTGCGAGGAGGGCCTCGCAGCCCTCCTCTCAGGGGGGACCCTCTGAGGGGGCCTATTGGTCCCGTTCGCACCCCCCTCCCTTTCCTCCCCTTCTCAAGGGGGCCCTCAGAGGGCTCCGTCGAGCCCCTCCGAGGGGCCCTTCGGAGGGGGCCCGTCAGCCCCGTGGGCTCCCTCGGCCCCGTCATCCCCGTCGGATGACCGACGGAGGAGCCGGGTCGGAGGGGCCGACAAGAACCCCCTTCCCCTGCTCCCTCCTCCCCCCACACCCACTCGCTCACTCGCTCCCTCAGCGAGCGAGCGAGCGAGCGTGCACGAGAGGGAGGGCCGAACAAGCCGGACAACCCCCCCTCCTTATCTTCTTCGTTCGCCCACCTTAGGGGAAATCAAGAAAATGGGGGGCGATTATGATGAAACATGTAAAGGGGTACGCTAGAAAGCGATTGGAAAAGAAAAAAAAAAGAAAAAAAAAGAGAAAAAGGGCTTAAGGCGAGCAGAGGGGAGAACTAGAAAAGAAATAAAAGGGTTCGAGGGTGAGGGCAAAAGAAAAAAATGAAACACAAAAGGGACTGAGGGCTAGAGAATAATGAGAAAAAAAAAGGGGAACCGTCCAACTACTACCGCTGTAGCAACAACAGCCTTCATAGCAGCATTAGCAGTATCGGGCGGAGTTGCAACGACTTCATAATGCAGTGGTTGCGTCAGCGCTCGCAATTTCGCCTTCTCAACCGACAGTGGATTGTGCGTCGGCGGCGATCTCCACTTCAAGATGCGTCCTGTACCGGCGTCTTCCTGGGACCCGTGGATTGGTGCGCGCACTTCACTCCGTAGGATCGACGGCAGATTTGAGTCTTTTCATCTCCGAGGGCTGGGTCGTCTACTGCTTGGAGCAGCAGCCACACCTGCAGCCGCCACCCCTTCTCGTCTTGGAGCAGTCTTTGCTCTATTAATGGCAGCAGGTTAGTGGCCGCAATTAGTCAGACTCTAGTCTCCGGGCGTGCTTTAGTAGTGCAACTTGTCCTGTTAGGTCACTTTTATTGACACGGAAGTCGTGACCTCCAGGAGTGACAGCACCTCCTGGCTTCATTGTCTCCCATGGCTTGGTGTTGACCGCCGGGAGTAGGTGCCCTCGGTACCTATCCATCGTTCAGCGCACGAGATGAGTGCGCGGACATCTGAGAAGGCGCCCAGCGCGTTCGCCTGTTGCTACTGTGGTGATGGACGTCATGGTTGGCCTCGCTGTCGGACATGCCCTCCCGGCTGGCATCCACCTTGGCTACAGCCTCGTCCGATCCTGCGTCCTCCACATCATACGGATTTGCCGGCGTTGGTAGATCCCCTAGCTATACCTCTGGCGAGTATATTCGCCGAGATCCACGGCCTGTGATAGACAGTGCAGCGGCTTTGTGATCTCGTCGTCACTGAGCGTTCCTTTGCTACTCGTTTGTCGACGGGCTCTTTGATCACATCTCCGCCATCCTCTCCTCCTTCCTCATCCGATAGTGTACCTTCAGCTCCACCTGCCAGCGAGTCCCAGGCTGCTTCCATCCTTTTGATCCTCCACTCTACTTCAACCACAACACTACCTCGCGATGAGAGGTCTTCATGCAGTCAATCCAGTTGAGTGACCTCGCGACGTTCGCATCAGCGCTCTGCACGCCGTGCTCGCACCGGTTTGATACATCCTCCACCTTCTTGGCCTCTATTGCTGTACCTGTCGAGACAAAGTGTGGTCACCGCGCATTGCCTCATGTGACCGTAGCGACAGGATCCGCACTCACGCCGGACCGTGGTGCCCGAGTGTCAGCTTAGGCAGACTCAAATGTCCGGTGACAGCACATGGCGTGGAGTCCGATCTTGACATGGCCTTCATGGTGGAGACTTCCCTGTCATCGAGCCCGACTTCCACGTCCGGGCTAGATCCAGATCTCTTGCAGCAGCACGTTACATTAGGAGGAGCGTTGACATGCTGTCCTAGAGCGGTGCCACTCGCGGCTCCGACCGATGGAGCCCCAGCGGCCACAGAGGAGTCCCGTATGGATCGGGATGCATCTACCGGAATTTTGGGAGAGTGTGTGCAGCAGGCGCACACCAGTCCGGCGGAGGTTGCAGGACTTGAGACATGTATGTCATCGAGTTTGACATCTATGCCGGGGCAGGAGCTGGACATTCTACAATAGCAGGTTGCATCAGGAGTGCAGGTGCCGCGTGCTTGGTTGGTGCCACTCGCGACTCCGACCGGTGGCAGCCTGGCGGTGGCATAGGAGTATTGTGCGGACCGGGATGCCCCACACGGATCTCCGGGGGCGTTGGCACACGAGATTCACACCAGTACGACAGCAGTTGCAGTGCATGAGCAGAGTCAGCCGGTTGGTCTTTTGGAGGTTGAGGCATTCTTGAGAGCAGCAGTTTTGAGAGGTGTTATTGGGACGCGTGCTGCAACACACTCAGCAGGCTTCACCGTGTCATATGTGCTACCTGAGGACCAGCTTTAGCGTGAGGAGTCACCCATGTTCCCTGAATCGACGGGTTCCTGTACACACGACGGAGTAGCGACATACATGACGGAGTCAGATGGTGGTCCTTACTCTATTATCAAGCAGGTGGCAGCAACCAGCCTTCCCGGCAAGACAGTACGTGAGCACCAGCTATGCCTGTTTTTCGCCTTGATGGGCACTGTCAAGCCAGAGTCCTACACACCTGTGTCCACTACGGCGGCAGTTGAGGACACTGGAGTAGATCCGTACACTCGGATGGAGTCAAATTGTCAGCAGGAGCTGAGTTATGCCCCCTTGTTTTCACTTGTTGGTGACTTTGCTGATCATCTCGATGCTGAGAGTGGCAGTACCTGTGCGGACGACATTTCTACATGCTCCACGGACTCTGAGGACTCCTCCTTCTCATTCTCTCTCGGCATGCGACCGCTCACTCCTCGCATGACAGACACGAGCTGTGATGTGGATGTGACATTTGCAACTGCATCTAATGTTCCAGCGTCTCTGCACATTGTGAGCTTGGTTGACCCCCAGAGGATGCAGCAACACCAGTTCCATCGTCCTTAATAGCAGAGATGCAGATGGAGCTGTACTCACGAGTTGTGCAATTTGCATGTGCAGCATCCAGTGAGGCAGAGTTTATCCTCCGCGAGGAAGACATGGGCCACCTTCACATGTCCGAGGTAGATTGCGCTGACCTACAGGAGTGAGTAGTCATGCTACAGTGGGAGGTGATGGCCGCGCATGAGCGATTCTCAAAGGTGCGGAGCATCACTATCATCGGTACGATTTTTTTGGCAGCAGCATTTGGTGCACCCATACTCGGGGAGGATCTTGTACGAGCTCCGAGTTTGACGTCCGTTGGAGACACTGTCACGGGAGAGGTGAGAGTGCCTTCGGCTTCTGCCATCCTGGCTCTTGTCGACCCCATCATCGCTCCTCCTTCTTCTTCTACTGCCGTCACGCACCTTCATCCACCGAACTCACCTGCCCCATCATCATCTTCATCCCCGAGTGGTGATCCGGTTCATCGCTCCAGCTCTCCTCTTCTAGTAGTACATCCTTGTGCCTCAGGATGTGCTATCCCATATCGGAGGCCAGCTCCGCCACTTCATCCATGCATGCGTGCTGCTCGCCCATTCCCTTTCCTCCGGCATACACGGATGCATCGCGGCAGAGCGGAGATTGGAGAGACTGTGAGTTGGAAGTTACGCGAGGACTGGTATACCCCAGGTGATGCAGCTACGACATGAGGAGTCGTAGCCGGGGACACCACTTCGTCCTTGAGGGAGGGAGTCGACTCGCAGGTGACAGGGGGAGCTATCTCTACATGATGGATACATCACATGACTCATCACCCAGGATCTGTTCACCTACGACATCAGCATCTCCATCGAGGACATCGCTGCCAGGTTCATCTGCCCAGGGGGAGTGTTGTGTGGACCTTGACCTGACGCGACGTCATGGGAGATGCATGGCGAGGTCCATGCTCTGTTGTGAGCATCTACAGCATCCCGCATGTGGCCAATGCTACGTGCTTCCACAGTTGCATGTGGATGGTAGCACCCTGTTGGTCGAGACCCGGACACCTGGTGCGTTGCACCCGTGTTACGAGGAGATCCTCCCATGATCTTGTGTTTAGATGATGATACTATTGTGTTGGATTGCTTGTAGCGGTCGAGACCCGGGCCCTGGTACCGCCAGTGTCACGAGGAGACCATCTTGTTGTCTGACATGTGTATGATGTGCATGACACTGGTTTGTGTACGTGGGCATCACTCCTCTCATGGTCGAGACCCAGACACTTGGTGGACTGTGCCAGTGTCCAAGGAGACCCTAGATGGATAGCAAATGTGTGTGTGTGTGTGTGTGTGTGTGTGTGTGTGTGTGTGTGTGTGTATTTGTGTGTGTGTGTGTGTGAGTTCACTCATGCATATTATGGCTTGCCATACGCTGTTGTTCCGTGCCTTGGCTCACTTTCTTCTGGCGTTGACGACCATGTCAGCCAGTGGGAGTGTTGGTTTGTGTCGCCTCCACTCGTCACGACCGACGTTGATGGATTACCCATATACCCACATTGGGGGTACATGGTGGAGGAGAGCGTGATGACACGACAGACCTTCGGAGTGTCCAGAGACGTCTCCAGAATATACGATAGCGCTGGCGAGATGCGGTCGTTGCATTCCGGTAGTCCTGTGGGCTTGTCGGGAGCTAGGAGATTTTTCTCGGTGGGTTGAGACCCGCGCACCCAGTAAACTATACCGGTGGGACGAGGAGACCCGGTAGCTGCACTAGCGCTTCCGATGTTTGGAAAGCCATGTGTGATGTCTAGACGTTGATTCTGAGATTTTCTGGCACTACTCCTATTTTCTCGGTGGTCGAGACCCGGGCACTTGGAGAGCTGTTCCGGTGACTCGAGGAGACCACCGTTATTGTTATCGTGGTGTACGCAGTGTATTCTCCCCGCTGACTCGTTTGGGCTCAGCGAGGGTGACGGGGCCCGGTGCGGCTAGCTACCGGCGTCCCTACTTAAACCCGCTAGGGGCTCATTTGTACTCTCTCCTTGTTCTTTTACATTCCAGACTTAGCCAAATTCTTGCCAATTTGCATCGCAGTCACACACAGAGCTCATGTTTGTTTTTGCATGGGCCTGCATGCCCTAAAATATTTCCATTACGCCAACAACCGGGACAACTTGGGACCCCATCGTGAGCAAGATCAAAAAAGCCATTCCCCCGTGGAACAACTTCGGGAGTCCACTACGAATAAAAGTGGTCGTCATTAACTCTTACCTAAACCTAAAATTCTTCTACTAATGAGCAACTCTACCCCTTGCACAAGGGCACCTCAACCCGTTAACCAATGCTGTCAAACAATTCTTGTCTTCCCACAAAGCCCCTGCTCACTCTCAAAGATTCGTCCATCTATACAGCCACAAACTCTACCCGTAGCTTGAAAACCTAGGCAGCAGGTTGGAGCAGCATGCGTTATTGATGCAGCGTGCGGGCTTCCACACTTGTTGCTTAAGTCTGCTGCCCCTCAGTCTGCTGCTCTAGAGTCAAAGTCTGGAAGCTCTGGGTTTGTTACTCAGAAACATGCGCGCCAGTGTTAGCGCCAGAAAGTAGCTGAAAACTGAAAGTGACTGATTTAGAATGAAGAATGAGCAACAATGGGAGACCCCTCCAAGTTCTAGCTCCCTCCCACTAGTGTAGAACTTGTTACTCAGCTAACCAGCCGATCAGAAAATAGTCTAGGACCTGTTTTCTGGCAGGCAGGGTTTTCTCGGTGAGCCGTGCCAGACGTCCGACAGCCCAAAACCCAGGCGTCGTCCGATTTGCCTGAAAACTGGACCATACCATAATACCGCTGCTGCAAACGCAATCGTGTGGTCAGAATCAGCTAGAAAAATAGCAGTAAAGAGTTATGGCTGCCCGAACCCAGGCAGTGCCTGCGACAGTCAACGATGCCAAACAGGGCCATACAACAGGAGACATGGACCCTAGGCACCGCATGGTGTTGTAGATGCAATGCCACAGCCAGACACAGCGCTAGGAGCATGTAGACAACATCTGCAGTCGCAGTGACCGCCGGCGGCCCGACCACCGAGGAGGCCTGCCGATGGAGCTGAGCGCATCGCCAGAGGGAGGAGGCTCCAGCGACGGGTGAGTGGGCCTCAGCATGCGTCGGCTCCACCGAGCGACACTCCAACGGTGTCAAGTCTCACCGTCAGTCATCTGCACGCCGATGTAAACAAGCCGGGAGGACACAAGAGAGTACAATGAGAGATGCACGAAAACCAACACATCCTAGGCATCCAATTGCATACCACGCCAACAACCGGGACAACTTGGGACCCCATCGTGAGCAAGATCAAAGAAGCCATTACCCCGTTNGATTTGCCTGAAAACTGGACCATACCATAATACCGCTGTTGCAAACGCAATCGTGTGGTCAGAATTAGCTAGAAAAATAGCAGTAAAGAGTTATGGCTGCCCGAACCCAGGCAGTGCCTGCGACAGTCAACGATGCCAAATAGGGCCATACAACAGGAGACATGGACCCTAGGCACCGCATGGTGTTGTAGATGCAATGCCACAGCCAGACACAGCGCTAGGAGCATGCAGACAGCATATGCAGTGGCAGTGACCGCCGGCGGCCCGACCACCGAGGAGGCCTGCCGATGGAGCTGAGCGCATCGCCAGAGGGAGGAGGCTCCAGCGACGGGTGAGTGGGCCTCAGCATGCGTCGGCTCCACCGAGCGACACTCCAACGGTGTCAAGTCTCACCGTCAGTCATCTGCACGCCGATGTAAACAAGCCGGGAGGACACAAGAGAGTACAATGAGAGATGCACGAAAACCAACACATCCTAGGCATCCAATTGCATACCACGCCAACAACCGGGACAACTTGGGACCCCATCGTGAGCAAGATCAAAGAAGCCATTACCCCGTTGAACAACTTCCGGAGTCCACTCCGAATAAAATTGGTCGTCATTAACTCTTACCTAAACCTAAAATTCTTCTACTAATGAGCAACTCTACCCTTTGCACAAGAACACCTCAACTCGTAAACCAATGCTCTCACACAGTTCTTGTCTTCCCACAAAGCCCCCGCTGACTCTCAAAGATTCGTCCATCTATACACCCACAAAACCATCATCTGCCCACGAGCAAAACAATGACTAGCGGTCAAATGGCCCTCGCTCCTGATCCAAGCGCAAAGTGCAAAACGGATCTATGAATACTTGAAGCCTCCACGAGACAAATGGAAAAAAATAGTTCTAGACACCCAATGCCTTTCCAAAAAGGGAAATTTGGCAAGACCCAACAATTCTCAACATTCACAATCTCAAGTTGAGTGCACGATGGAGGCAATACGTATCTTGCTTCTTCGAAACCAACCCCACAATCCTTCTCCCAAATCTCACTTGGCAGGACATCTCCATGGAATAAGTAGTTTAGAGAAGACACCTCCTTCAAACAAACCCTCAACCCCTTGGCTCTCCCCCTCGAGAACGCTCCGAGATTCAAGTCAAGTACCTTTCCAACCCACAACTTCTCACCTAGATGCTCAGAAAACCCCCTACCTCCAGCCAAACACAAGTGCTTGAGGAAGTGCGACAGTACCTCCCTCTCTCCGGGGCCTCTAAAATGACAAACCCACCCCTCCTCGCGGACATCAACTCGCACACCCCTTACGTTACTTTACCCTCTCTCAGAGGACTTCCTATCACCATTATCTATAGGCTACAATAGTGAGGCCTCGAAGTCTTGAGAAACCCTCTACAAGTCTGCCTTGTCACGGGCCGTCTGTGTCCACACCTATGGAAGTAACCCCGACCCTTCCTTGGTCCCGAATGCACACCCGTATATGTTGAAAAGAGAATCTTCCTAGGTACAACACACCAACCAGACATCCCCAGTTACAGCATTAAGAACGGAAACTCATCTCTCCAAGATCTTTACAAAATCTTCTTTAAACGTGATTACTCCTCAGCAACATACAAACACAAAGGGGATGAAAGATATCCCAAAACCACATTTGAGTGGCGATACATTCACGGTAGCCTCAACACCCCCCTCTGCCTTCGTCCACAAGATATCATTCTCCGAATCATCCATAGATCCATCCAAGTTAAGAACAAATATCGCTCCCCCCCCCCCCCTTCCGCAGTATGCCCATGATGTAACAAGCCAGAGAAATTTGAGCCTTGCTTTGTGCAATGGCGTGACATCCAACCAATCATAAAGCGACTCAGTGTACGTTTTGCAATGTCCTTCCTCAAGACTGATCCCACATTGTCCAACATCCTTGTTGGACCCACCACCCCCGCCTATGATCACAGAATCTGGGAAATCACATGAGCCACCATACTACATCGTCTACGGCCAGAGCGTTGGGCCCAACCAAAACATTACCCCACTCCGACCATTTTAGCGACCATACCCCACCTCCTCCAAGAACACCGTACTCATGCATCATTACGAGTAGCCCAACTCCCCCTTGCAGGACACGGAAGAAAACCAGACAACAATTCTACACTCATGTATTGCACGTACCCTTCATGTGTAGCACACAAGAACGTATAAATAACATGACAATCAGAATCACACAAAACTTCCATCGTTGGTGGAAACATCCAGGATTATGTAAGCTGTAATCTGTTTGGAGGACCGGGTTCAATCCCCGAGCTTGTTTTGGTGTCTTGGAGACCCTCCAGCTCCCATTGGTCACAACCATGGGACAAAAGAAAAAATCTCCTTCTCAATCTGCCCATGATTCCGTGCCAGTGATGTCCCCGGGTCCAATCTGTGGCAAGTTCGATTCGAGCTCCCGATTTTCTCAAAGTTCGTACCCTGCAGTTTGTTTTTTTGCCCCTAGTCGTAACCGACTGTGGCGGGGGGGCTAACTGAGTACCAAAGTTTGCCCATGGGGTTGAACCCCAAGGAACACATCAAATAAAGGTGATGATGTTTCTACCATAGCGTAAGAAACGATTGAGAAGATACGTGAAAGCTTCCTAGCAACACAGCCACTGACTAGGCGTCTGTGCGTGGTCAGACGGTGATGAGAGTCACAAGTTGTACACACAACGGCAAGAGTCTGGCTAGGAGACACGAGGCAAAGTGTCAGAATGCTTCAATAGCATTTCCAGAGAGAAATGACAGATGAAAGGTCCATGGCATAAGTACCTGCCGCGGCGCACGGCGGGTGTCGCACCCGGCAGTGCAAGATCTGTCCAAAAACCGGCCCAAAACACTGTTTTGGCCGTAACTCAGCGTAGACAAGTCAGAACGCTAGGCCGTCTGGAACTAGACGTGCAAAATCACAAGCCGGACGCTACCACTTGTCACATGCATGCATCCGGCATCAAACGGTGGACACACAATGCAAAAACATATAAATCGGGCCCACGGCCAGTCCACCGATAAACTCCTACGTGCTGCAGAAAAACTGTAGGAGGTCCCAGGCAGCGTCCAGAGCTCTGGGACGGTCATCGGTGAGCTCCAAGCTGGAAATCCACCACCAGATGATGCACCGGTACCACCTGGGTCCGTATCAAGGATTTGCAGGGGCATGGACACGGCCGAGTGGTCACAGTGAACTGTACAAATCAACAGGAACATCACAAATTACAACAATGATAGATGGATGATGAACAATGATCGCAGCCCCTCGCATGGTTCCTTGATGAGGAAGTTGCATAGTCCCAAGGGCAAAAGGAGTCGGCTTCAGAAGATGTGAGACATATTCGAGCTTTCTTGCCGTGGCGGCCATAGAAGAGGGAGAATGCAAGCCATACATGATGTCGGAGGGCTAGTTTGGTGTCGATGAAGAGTTTGGTTGGGCCCAGAATTCCTGCCAGATGAGGTGAAAGAGAGAGGAGCAAGCTATTGACCAGGCCGAGTTGTACATCTTGTGTTCAAGGGGACAAAGCAGCCAGTCAGTCGGGTCAGGCGGAAGGTGAGCCCATAAAGTCTGTTACAGAGTAGAAAGCAGTGTTCGACTGTCTCGTGCACTAAGTAGTAAGGGAAGAGGCCTCTTTTGACGTTTGCAATTTACAACCGGGATTGCACAGAAGAGAATTCAGACCATCACCTCCGAGAGAGAAGGTTAAAAGGCAGACAAGAGAATTTTTGACGAATTGACGACCAATCAAAGGATTTGTCAGGGTATCTCTCTTCCCAAATAGTCTCATATGAAGGGCGGAAGTTGTGTAATGCAAGGAGGTGTGTATAGACCTTGAAGAGAGCAGGGCTTTGGAAAGGGCTTCTATGTGCAGGGACTTGTGGGCGTGCAGGTAAAAGAATGAGCTTGTGGCCCTCCAAGACAAAGATGCAAGTTAAGGATTGTTTTAGGCCATCCTTGGGTGCACCCAAGGGTGAGGTTGGAGTTAAAGGGAAGGTAGGATATGGAACACGTTAGAAGCAGGACAAGAGGAGTCCAGAAAGTAGAAAACCATAGTTTGGGAGGCTGGTTAGGTCTTGGATCCAAAAGTACTTTGTGAGGGGTGGCGTAAGAGGCTCCTGCACGGAGAATCCTGTTCCAAGAGAGGGTCAGAGAGTCAAGGACATCGCCACTATGCGTTGACAAGGGACAGAGAAAGAAGAGATAGGTCTAGAGATAAGCCATCGCTCTGATGTTGATGTATAGAAAGGCGTCGTGTCCAATTTGGAAATGAAATGGTTGTACACATGTTCTTGTGCTAGCTCCTCAAAACATATTATTGGGGGGAGGGATTTTCTGCATTTTTTGCGACAAACTGTCTCAAGAACATCCATCAAGGGTGATTTGAGGTGATCTTCATGCCGTTTATGAAAGGGTGAGGCAAGAAAAAAGTGGCACATTTTACGGAAAAACTGGAGGAAGAGTGTGACTCATTTCCATTGGGGTTCACCACGTGAGAGAAAGGCATGGCCCACGTGAGGGAAAGGCTTGGTAGCTTGTGCAGAGACGAGGAGAGAACACATAGCTTGGCATGTTGTGCTTGATGTCACTGCCTATCTTTGAGTCATTGGGCTTTGATGTATCTTGCTACAACAAGCACAGACGTTGCGTTTACCGTCAACTACTTGCTAGTTGCTGTGGCCACTAAGAGAACTTTGCCAAGTAGTGATTGTTTGTGGTTCGTGTGATTGCTTGTTTCCAGGCCAGGGAGGGGGTGTTAGTAGTGGAGTTCAAGTGCTGACTTGCCATACAATGATTACTTTCCATTAGTCTCCACACACAAACAGTTATACAGGAGAGGAAGTTAACATGATTGTCGTACAAACCAAGTGGCACTCTTGAGCAATGACACATTCAAGTACAACATGATTCTCATCGGGTCCACTCATGTTGCCTCTGCCACTTAAGAAGTATTCGGCTTGTGCCAATGAGCCAACCAACAGCTTTAATACAAAAACTTCTAATACAAAGAACAATTGCAGAAAGCTCACTTTGGGATGATGTGGATTTTGTATGTTGTTGGTTGTGGGTTGCCTTGGTTTGTTTCTGGTTCTTGATCCTGTTGGGATCATGCAACCAAGGTTTTTTCGGTGGCAGTCGCTCGTGAATTATTTTGGGAAGGTCCGCCTCGACCCCAGGGGCGTGTTAGTTTGTCTGTCAAACATGCAAGTGACCTCGTGACTCATTCTACACACACACACACACACACACACACACACACCACTTCTGCAGGTGACTGAGAAGAACTGAAGCTATGGAGCAGTGCATCACTGGCGTCTCTGCAGGGTGCAAGATCAGCGGGCTCGACCATGCTGAGCTCTGTTGGAGTTGATATCTTGTTTCTCCAAAAACATTTGGTGATNACACACACACACATACACACACACACACACACACACACACACACACCACTTCTGCAGGTGACTGAGAAGAACTGAAGCTATGGAGCAGTGCATCACTGGCGTCTCTGCAGGGTGCAAGATCAGCGGGCTCGACCATGCTGAGCTCTGTTGGAGTTGATATCTTGTTGCTCCAAAACATTTGGTGATGAGCCATTTGGTGGCTAAAACATGAGAGACATCTTGAGAGATGCACGCAAGACATATGCTTGTGGTCAATGTGGCTTGCGATTTCAATGTACTTTGCACGCTGTGCTTGCTGTCTCGTTATTGCCCGGGTTGCTGATCTTAGTGGACCACACGCTCAGTCGCTCTGAGGTGTGAGAAACCACGGAGGCCTTTTGGCTGACCGGTTTGGTTCGACCCCGGGGTGGCGGCTGGGCCCCACTTCGAGCTTTTTGAGTGGGTGGCCTGGTCAAACGCGGCTAAGAGATTGCTGGTCACTTACTCTCACTACTCTCGCTCTCGCTACTCAACTAAGCACGTTTTACCATCAACTTCTTGTTCCACTTATGGCCGCGACTATTGTGTGCATTGAGCTTGCTTAGTAGTGAGTGCATGTCGGCCTTCTGCCGCTGCCTACTAGTATCAGAGTAGGAGGGAGAGAACCCTCCATTCAATCAATCCATGGTGGACTGTGGTGCGGCACACGCAACGTCCATTGTTTTGCAATTGCGGATGTGACACTCTTACCCGCTTACGCCACAACCTCGCCGCCCTGTAGTTCAGCACCTTCTTGTCTCAGCTGACCCAGTCTCTCGGCACTGCAACACTACTGCTTCACAGTTTGGAGCTGTACGTGCCACGACACTCTCGCCTCGGCCCGCCACACTCTCCACCACTGCAGGTTAGCAGTCCTGCTACTTCACTCACTGTGATGTCGAGGCTCTCTTGCCACGGCCGTCCGTCTCTCAGTGGCCCCACAGGTCCTGCGCCCAACGTACGTCCGCACCTTCGCACCGGTCCGCTGTATCTCAAACAGCTCCGTAGCTCCACAAGTTCACTGCCCTGCGCTCTCTCCTCTCTCTCCTCTCTCTCCTAACCAGCAACGGCAGCAGCAGCCGCTTTTGTGGCCTCACCTGCAACCCTGGCTGCACCACCGAACACTGGACCCATCCCTACCTCTCCAAGGGGCCTGTGTGATTGCGCACGCCTCGACAAACTGATTGCATGCCACAAGCAGGAGGCAAACATTGCGGCGTGGTTGCGTCTCTGCCGCCGTTGTGACAGCCTTGGGTACCACCCCGGGAAAGACTATGATCCTGCAGATGAGAAAGCATGCGAGGACACTGTTGTGTACGCGACCTATTGTCAGTCGGCCTCGGACGACTCTCCGACCGTGCAAAACGCGCCAACAACAGGGCCACCACGTGAGCAACGTCACCCTTCATCACCAGTAAGATCCCCTGTTGCCATTAGAACACGTCGGCAAAGTCAGTGTGCTGCTCAAGGTGCGGTGGCCCCAGCTATACCAGCAGCCCCGACAGAGTAAGCCGAGGCAACCTCGAGTTGCGATGCGTCTCCCGTTGCATCTCAGGCTGCTGCCGCATCACCTGGACCTGATNGACCTATTGTCAGTCGGCCTCGGACGACTCTCCGACCGTGCAAAACGCGCCAACAACAGGGCCACCACGTGAGCAACGTCACCCTTCATCACCAGTAAGATCCCCTGTTGCCATTAGAACACGTCGGCAAAGTCAGTGTGCTGCTCAAGGTGCGGTGGCCCCAGCTATACCAGCAGCCCCGACAGAGTAAGCCGAGGCAACCTCGAGTTGCGATGCGTCTCCCGTTGCATCTCAGGCTGCTGCCGCATCACCTGGACCTAATATTCTCATTGCCATAGAAGCAGCACTAGTTTCCTGTGCTACTGTTTCTTCTGATTTTGTTGCTACAGCGGGTGCTGCACGTGCACCTGCTGGCACTGCTGCTGGCAGAGCTGTTGAGACCTACGCTACAGCAGCCATTGACCAGGGTCCTTGTGCAGCTGCCGCAGTCAAAATAGCCACGCAGGTTGCAGCAACAGCTTGCGCAGTCGCAGCAGTAGCAGCCTCAGCCGCCAGTTCTCTCTCCAGCGCCGTCGTCTCCATCCAGATCTCCACCTCTCACGTGTCTCCTGCATTAGCGTCCTCATCGTTACGTCACCAGATCCGCGTCGCGGTCACAGCTGCAGCTGCCTTCTCCACTCTCACAGGCGCTGCCCTTGCTGGAATTGGCTACCTCATTGTCACCACCTTATCCTCAGTGGCAGTGGTTGCTACTTCTACGGCATCTGCACTGCCACCACTGTTTGCCTTGCAGCGTTAGCATTGTTGACCTTCCAGTTTCTTGCTGCTTGGGAACTCCCTTCTCCTTCCTCCTTTTTTCTCTTCTGTGGCCGTATTCTTGCGTTCCTTACTGCCTTGCAGCTCCACTCAGCCAGACGTCATTCTCCCTTGTTTTCCATGTCCATTGGGGCAAGGGAAACACTGTCGACGATGATCAGTACGCAAATCTGTAGGATAAACTGCGCAAAGAGCATGTCGCTCTTCAAGAAGCCCTCACTTCACAGCGTGTTGCAGAAGAAAAGCTACGCACTGAACATGGCAATCAAGAGACTTTCACCGACCACATTGCTGATCTTGTGCTCAACTGCTTGCAACCTGTATTGCGCGCTACACCTGTTGCATCAGTAGCTGTTGACATTGCTGCTACAGTCTCCATCTCCCCTGATTCCGCATCCAACACCACTGGCTCTCTATCCTCTAACTCCCTTGCTCCTGTAGCAACTTCAGGCACTGTTGTAGCCAAAGCTCTTGCACAGCCCGCCCAACGCAAACCTGACTTTGACTGAGAGCCACCCCACTTCACCTCTAACCTCTCTTTTGCTTCATGGGAGGTTTGGTTCAGTGCTTGGGCACAAGGTGAACACCTTTGGGAGTACTATCATGTGCCCAACCCTGTTTCTAGTCCTCCCTTTGTACCCACTGACTTTGAGTCTGCACGTGCTGTGCGTGCTCTCATTTGCGCTAGACCTGATGATCTCACTGATGAGATAGGGTCCTACAACGCTTATACTGCTCACCGCATGCCTGCTGACCCTATTGGCGCTTACGCACTCATCAAGCGCCGCAAAAGCATTACTGGGCATGCTGCACAGAGCGTCCTCACTATACAGTTCAACACGCTCTCCATGCGTGCAGACAAGACTGCGGATGCCTACCAGGCCCGTAGCCTTTCTCTCCTGAAAGACTTTGGCAAGGCAGCGCTTGGCCAACTACATGCTGTTCTCTCTATTGTCAACGGCCTCATTCTTGAGCTCTCTGACACCTTCAGGGAGGTGAAGGCCTCTGAGCTTGAGAGGCTTGCTGCCAAGCCAATGCCTGCGGACTCTCTGCCAGGCATTCGGACCCTCAGGAAGTTCACCTCCCAATGTCTCACTGACTGGTGGAGCACTCTTTTGAACAAATGGATTCATCTTACAGCAGTTGCTGTTGCCACCACCACACTACCCTTCACATCATCCTCCTCTACCTCCTCTTCTCCGTCCTCCTTGGCCACAACTCTTCTCAACCAAGGTGGGGGAGGTGGGTGTTGGAAAGTAGTTTGTTAAATGTGTGTGTCCAATGGGAAAAAATGAAGATAAGTGAAGAGGGCCAGGCGAGAGGCGCCACTCTCTCCCCTGACCCTCTGCCTACCTACTCTACCCTGCTCTACTCTATCTGCTGGGATCAGGAGAGAGGGTAATCCCATGCCTCACCCTGTCCACTTTGTACCTGTGATTCGACAACATCACTATGACATGCTGGATATGTACCGACAAACAATGCACAAGAGTAGGCAGTGGTCCTGTTGTAAGGGGAGGAGCGAGGTGTGCTGACGTGTACCATTGACAGCAAACACCGAATCGACACACACAAGAACAGCGGACATCTCTCGGACAGTTATCGATTGACGATATCTTTATCGATTAATCGACGGACAACACTGTCTGATCATATCTACATCAATGGACCACGACCAAGCTATAAATGTTGATCGAAGCTAAGATCAGGGGAGATTCCACCAACCTATATTGAGACATGTGTGACCGCACCCTCAAGATGGATACCAAACAGACAAGCCGACTCAAGACCGCATCTGCCGACTGGCACTGTGGCAGAGAGTGGGACGAATGGCGTGTGCGAAGCGAGTGACAGCTGAGCAAGCACCGGATAAAAAGCAGCAGTAGCACATTTTGTATTTACTGTTCTCTCTTGTTTATCAAGTTCTGACAAGATCATATTCTCTCCTCTGGTGTCACTGGGTTGCTCTCTGGTGTTGTGTCTCACAACTGGTTCTTTGAGAGCAAAAGATTTGTGACTGGTGCGACTGTCAAGAGAACCTTTCAACTGGCATTCAACGATCTCATTTTCTTCATTTGGTATCAGAGCAGGTGTGCCATTTGAAAGCCCAACTTGAACTACATTCGCTGGTTGAGGACAGGAGATGTCTTGAATCAAGAGAGCATCAAACAGCTACAAACGCCACTTGCTTCTGCTACTGGTGCTGCCAGCCATGGCAAGCGGATCTGTAGCAGATCACTTCAAAGTGGAGGTCTTTGATGGAGACAAGTATCGTGAATTCAGCTTCAACATGCGTATGGTATTCCTGGCCAAAGGATTATGGGGCGTGGTGTCAGATCCACCAACTGAGCAGCTTGCTGCCAATGCCGCTGCGGAAGAACGAGCAACATGGCGGCGCAAGGAAGAACAGACCTTTGCACTTTTGGCAATGCAAGTCACAGAGCGACTAAAATTCCTAATCCGTGATGGCAACCCAGATCTGAATCCTCGCCAGGCCTGGAAGACTCTGAACAACAGATATGAAAAGGTCAGCGAACAAGAAAAAATGGCGCTGCTCAACGAATTTTACTCCTTGAAGATGGAACCTGAGACAAAGATCGACGACCACGTGTCCCACCTCAAAGCTCTGGTTGAGCGAATCGGTGTAATGGGACACATTATTCCAGAAGCCCAAGTTGTACACAAGCTTCTTGGAAGTCTTCCTGAACGCTTCAACCGCACAGTTGAACAGCTGCTGGTCTCACAAGAACAGGCCTAGCTGTGGACAGACAGATTCAGGAACAAGCGCGACAAATTCAACAACAGGAACTTCGACTTCAACTTCTTGAAAATCCAAATGGTGGAGGAGGTCAACAAGGAGCAGGACAGGGAAATCAAGTGATTCCTCAAGCAGCTGCAGTTGTTCCAGCACCATCCTTTGCACTAACCCTTGAACGTGTCTGTGACTCTATCTTCAGAGCCGAAGAAAAATTCAATAGAGAAACTGGAACAACTGACTCAGCTCTATGTACCAGATTCCAACGCGGAGGGCCCCAGAAACTCTATTCCACAAATCCACAACCCCCTGGACATCTAGACTATGGACAAGGGCGCCTTGCCGCAATGCACACTCCTGTTCACAATCATCATCATGTCACTTCTCCACCCCGACAGCGACAACAGGGACAAGGACCTTTTGGATCTCCAGGAACTAAAGCATTTGCCAACACACAGTGTTGGAACTGTGGTGAACTTGGGCACATCAACAGATTCGGTCCCAAGCGTGCCAGATTCAAGCCTGGAACTCAGCAGGCAATGTTGGCTCAAGATGCAAGGAGTGCTTCATCCGCGTCACCTTTATTTTCACCACACTCTTCAGGCATGGCTGCAGGGCTGGATCAAGCTGACCTTCATCTTGAATGTCTGGATCAGCCTGACAAAATGTCTGACCCAGTGTTCAACACATCAGAAAAGGTGGCAATGGAAGAACTGGTTTTCTGTTCAATTGAAAGTGCTTTCCTCCTGGCCGCTGGAGTTCTAGCCTGGATCATCAACTCGGGCTGTACCCGACATATGACCAGCAACAAGAACTGGTTCACCAAGTTCAAACCTCTAAAACCGCCGAAGGCCGTTCGCATGGGGGATGGCAGAATAATCCCAGCAACAGGGACTGGGTCCGTCCGTATCACCATCATGGTGAAAGACAAAACTGTCTCCCGCCTTCTTGAGGATGTGTTTTATGTTCCAGACCTCTCTGCAAATTTACTCTCCGAGACCAAATTGAACGACAAAGGCTTCAAGGTGGTCTTCAACCTGGACAAAAGCTGCAAGGTTCTTACACCCTCTGGCAAACTTGCTGCCGTTGCCAAAAGAAAGGGGAATCTCGCCATTCTTCATACAGTTGATGGGGCAGCTGATCCATCAGAACCAGAACTGGTGTTTGCCGCAGCATCAGCAGATGAACCACAGATTGATATCCCAACTCAGACACAGACATTGAGTGAACTATGGCATCGCAGATTGGGACATACTGGCTATGGCACTCTTGCCCGCATGGCACAGAAGCGTATGGTCCACTCGTTACCCAACTCCATCACTGCACCAGCCGCCAGTGCAGTATGCAAAGGTTGTCTTGCAGGTCGACAATCTCAAGACCCTTTCCCAAGTCATCCTCCGACCAGGACAACAGAGAAACTTGACCTCATTCACATGGATCTCTATCCGATCCCCACAAAATCACTTTCTGGGAAACGGTACATCCTTGTCCTCATTGACGATCACACTCACTACACCTGGGTGCGCTTCCTTCGTCATAAATCTGAGGCTGCTGACATTATCATCGCTTGGACAAAGATGGTTGAAAACGAAACTGGCCTTCATATCAAGTGTTTTCGGTCTGACAATGGTACTGAGTTCTTCAACCAAGTTCTCAGCTCCTTCTGCACAGCCAAGGGCATTCGCCAGGAATCTATTGTGCCTCTCACTCCGCAGCAGAATGGGAAGGCCGAAAGGATGAATCGGACACTCCTGGACAAGGCCAGATCAATGCTTCATGATGCACAACTCCCACCATCCTTCTGGGCCGAAGCAGTGAACACAGCTGCACACATCTCCAACCTTGTCTCCTGCCGACAACTTCCACATATGATCTCACCCTACAAGGCCTACTCTGGGTACCGACCAGATGTCGGCTACCTCCGGGTCCTTGGCTGTCCGAGCTACGCTTGGATTCATCCCTCTCGTCGGGACAAGCTTTCTTCTCACTACCGCAAGGGAGTGCTGGTTGGCTATGAAGCTGCAGGACAAGCATATCACATCTACGACCCCATCACCAAAAACATTTTTCACAGCCGCAGCGTCAAATTTGATGAGCATCTTTGCTCCGGATCCACCTCCTATGCTGCCCTTCCTGCACCTGTGTGGAACACTATACCTTTGACTGATTCCCCATCTGACTTTCAGAAGGTACAGGTGGATCTTGAACCTGGCGAACATGACGGTGTCCTCCCACCTGTTTTCCCTCATCTGGTGGCCGATCCGCCTGTACTTCAGCAGCAGCACCAACCACAGGATCAGCAGCGACAAGTTCTTCGGCCTCGTCAACTTTACCCGCGGGACTGGCAACCTGGTCAGCCCCCAAGGTGCTCTGCGCGTCTTGCTCAACACGCTGGTCTTGCCGAAGTTCTGGAGACCGCCTTCATCAGTACGGATGTTGCTCCCTCTGAAGCTGCTCTTGTCACTCCAGCTGTTGACCCCGTCAGCTACAGTGATGCCCTCACTCGTCCAGAAGCTGCTGAGTGGCGCAGTGCAGCTGTTAAAGAATACGAACAGCTCCTCAAGCAACACACATGGGACCTTGTTCCACCTCCACCAGGGGCACCAGTCGTTTCCTGCAAATGGGTCTTCAAACAGAAACTGGATGCTGATGGCAAGCCCTGCCGGTACAAAGCTTGCCTCGTGGCGCGCGGCTTCAGTCAGGTTCGCGGCGTCAACTACAGTGATACGTTTGCTCCTGTGGCAAATATTCCTCGATTCGGGTTATCATGGCTCTCGCCGCCAGTCAGGGCTGGCACCTCCATCAGATGCATGTCAAGTCTGCTTTCCTCAATGGTGATCTTGAGGAGGTGGTCTTCATGCAGCAGCCTGAGGGTTTTACGTAGCCGGGGGAGGAAAATCTGGTATGTTGGCTGCGCAAAGCCCTCTACGGCCTCAAGCAGGCGCCACGGCAGTGGAACAAGAAGATCCACGATTTCTTCCTACAACACCAACTGCAGCAGCTGCACTCAGATCACTCTGTTTACTACAACGGCCAGTTCGATGTCATCATCTACGTGGACGACCTCATCCTGTTCGGAAGTGCCATGGCCGAAATCACCGCCTTCAAGACTGCCCTCTCCATGACCTTTGAAATGACAGACATGGGCCCGCTGACATTTTATCTTGGCATTCAGGTCTGCCAGGACCCGGCTAACATTACTCTTTCGCAGGACTCCTACGTCAAGCGCATGGCGCCCAAGTTTGATCTCGCTGAGCCACGACCCACCGCGAAACCACTACAGCTGGATCATGGTCTTACAAATGTGGTGACCACTGACACTCACAGGTTACTGCGACTCGGACCTCTCTGGCGTCAAAACCACCAGCAAGTCTACTTCAGGCTACGTCTTTTCACTGGCAGGAGGACCAGTCAGCTGGAGATCTAAGAAGCAGTCAGTTGTGGCGCTGTCATCCACAGAAGCCGAGTACATTGCGGCAAGTGAGGCTACGCGAGAAGCAGTCTGGCTACGCATGTTGCTGGGCGAGCTTGGTTTCGACCAGCTTGAGCCTACCACAATGTATTGTGACAACGAAGGCACGATTGCTCTAAGCGAAGATCTGGTCCTACATGACAGAACGAAGCACGTGAAACGCCAGTATCACTACGTGCGGGACGCAGTGGCTGATGGCGAAGTACGCCTGGAGCATGTTGGGACAAAAGAACAAGTGGCAGACTTGTTCACAAAAGCACTTGATCACAAACAGCACGACGTGCTGTGTGAACGCATGGGAATGTGCACGTGACGTCTGACTCTTGTAACTCGGACCCCCAATGCAAGGTGGCAACTGAGAGGATGCACATACACAACCTGCACACATGACTGATGCATGTTACATGGATGCACGGACAGAACACATGGGCGAGATGAGTGGAGATGGAGCGTAGAGTTCATGTAACATGGCGCACTCAATGCGAAGATGCAGCCATGAGTGAGGACCAGTAAAACAGAAGGGATTAGGCAAACAGGGGAGGGACAAGGCTAGGTTTTATTTTTGTTTATTTTCTTGCTGTTTCGTTTTAGCCCTCTTTGGCACACAAGGGGAGGAATGTTGGAAAGTAGTTTTTTAGATGTGTGTGCCCAATGGGCAAAAAAGAAGATAAGTGAAGCAAAACAGAGGGCCAGGGGAGAGGCGCCACTCTCTCCCCTGACCCTCTGCCTACCTACTCTACCCTGCTCTACTCTATCTACTGGGATCAGGAGAGAGGGTAATCCCATGCCTTGCCCTGTCCACTTTGTACCTGTGATTTGACAACATCACTATGACATGCTGGATATGTACCGACAAACAATGCACAAGAGTAGGCAGTGGTCCTGAGGCAAGGGGAGGAGCGAGGTGTGCTGACGTGTACCATCGACAGCAAACACTGAAGCGACACACACAAGAACAGCGGACATCTCTCGGACAGTTATCGATTGACGATATCTTTATCGATTAATCGACGGACAACACTGTCTGATCATATCTACATCAATGGACCATGACCAAGCTATAAATGTTGATCGAAGCCAAGATCAGGGGAGGTTCCGCCAACCTATATTGAGACATGTGTGACCGCACCCTCAAGATGGATACCGAACAGACATGCCGACTCAAGACTGCATCTGCCGACTGGCACTGTAGCAGAGAGTGGGACGAATGGCGTGTGGGAAGCGAGGGACAGCCGAGCAAGCACCGGATAAAAAGCAGCAGTAGCACATTTTTTATTTACTGTTCTCTCTTGTTTATCAAGTTCTGACAAGATCATATACTCTCCTCTGGTGTCACTGGGTTGCTCTCTGGTGTTGTGTCTCACAACTGGTTCTTTGAGAGCAAAAGATTTGTGACTGGTGCGACTGTCAAGAGAACCTTTCAACTGGCATTCAACGATCTCATTTTCTTCAGTGGGGGCCGTGGTCGTGGTCAGAGCAAGGGCAACGGTAGCTCTGGCTCTGGCAGCCAAGGCGGCCGTGGCAAGGGCAAAGGTGCTAACAGCACCTCCTCTGCCCCTTCCACCTCCAGCAATGTCACGTGCTGGAATTGCGGCTCCGTTGACCATTCTGAACCCAAGTGCCCATCACCACCGGAAAACGAGTGCCTCGCCTCCGCCATGCATGCACACTGGGTGCGCTCCTCTGGTGGTTCCGGGGGCGACACTCGTACGGCCTTATCTGCTTCTTCATCTGCTCCCTCTGGCAAAGGGACACCCATCACCACCAATGCTGCAGTATACAAAACCGCTGCTGATCCACCCTTACTCCCATACCCCTGGGGTTGGCCCGTCTTCTACGGCCCGCCATCCAACACCTACTCTCCATCCAGCTAGGCATCTCCATCCTACCCTCCCTATCGCCCATCCTCCAGGGTGGTCATCATGCCGGATCCTCCTGGCGTCAGGCGTCAGTTGGATGTAGCACTGTCTTAAGCCGTTCACCAATGCCACCTTCATGATCGAGGAGGTGAGAGTGAAGGCTCTAGGTCGGAGCCTCTTGCATGTGTTGCTGATGGGGCGTTACGTGGTTGTTTGTCTGGTCATGTTCTTGGTTGTCCTCCCCCCTTTCATTGAAGAGTGGCAGTCAGTGCGCTTGCCTTGTTGTCTTGTTGCGTGTGGTTAGCGTTTCTCTCAGCACGCAGCCCTTGCCGTAGTAAGTCGTGAACCCTCCACTATTCGTGAGTTGGGTGGCTTCTGGATCCTTGATTCAGGCGCCAGCCACCACATGACCTCGTCGCATATGTCTTTTGTCTCCCTTGGTCCTGTTGGCTCTGTTCGCTTTGTTTGCACTGGCGCGGGCCAATTGCTCCCGGTCCAAGGGGTTGGTATTGTTCGCTTCGTTGGCCATGGGGGAGACCTGTTCTTGCCAGTTGTAGTGTACGTTCCATCGCTCAAGCTGAGTCTCCCCTCTGTTACGACACTCGAAGGCCAGGGCATGGACTTCTCGTCTAGTCGTGACATTGCCTNTGCACCACCACCTGTGCCACATCCATACCGCAGCCATCGATAGTTTGCTTTGTGTTCTCCCTGCCAATGGCCTTGATGCTGCCACATTTCCGACTCCTTGTGCCCCTGACTGTCTTGACTGTGCTCAGGGCAAAATGCATCGGTCCCTATTCTCCACTTCAGAGTCTCGCACTTCTCACCCTCTTGACTTGCTGCATGCTGATGTCATGGGCCCACTTCTTCATGACCGTCTTGGAGGTGTCGGGCGTTACGTTTTGTGTCTCACATATGACCTTTCTCGCATGCGTTGGATGTTTGCCCTCAAACAAAAGAGTGACGTTTGCTCCACCCTTGAGTCCTGGCTACCCCAGGCTAAAGTCGCTTGTAGTCGTCGTCTTCGTGTCTTTTGCTGCAATCATGGAGGTGAATTCATTGATCCCACCTCTCGTTTCCTCTCCTCTCGCAGTGTGACTGTCGAAACCACTACTCCCTACACACCTCAACAAAGCGGTATGTCTGAGCGCTGGAACGTGACACTTCCGATGGCATTTGCACTCTCCTTAGTGCCTCTGATCTTCCTCCCTTGTTTTCCTTCGAACCCATGTCCTACATGATATGGGTTTGGAATCGTGTTCTGCACGGTCCCCTCCCACGTCATGTCACACCATTCGAACGCTGGTTTGGTCATCGTGCAGACCTCCGTCTAGCTCGTGTCTGGGGCTGCGTTGCTGCCTTGTGGCTCCCTGAGGACCTCCGTGACGGCAAACTCAGTCCGCGTGCTCGCTTGTGTACCTTTCTTGGGGTCTCCGGCATGTCCAAAGCTTGGCGCTTCTGGGACCCTGATTGCACACATGCTATTGAGTCTCGTGACGCCCTCTTCTTCGAGGACGTGTTTCCTCGCGACTTGTCCCATGTCGCTCCACCCTCTTCCTTGTCCTTGCTCTGTTGGCTTGGGAGGGGTGGGTCTCCTCCAGCCTCTAGTCTCGCTGACGCACCTCCTATTGCCTTGCTCCTTCCTCTTCCGACCTTCCTTTTCTTGCACTTGATGCATTCTCCTCTGACACTCTGCTCAATACTCCTTCTGCTTCCTCATCCAACCCTTACACAGATTCTTCTCCCTCTTCATCCTCTGAGTCTGTGTCAGTGCCTGTCAGTGATCCTCCCCTGTCCTCTGAATCCGTGGCACAGTCACCTCCTCGCACTTTCACTGAGTCGCCTTCAGAGCCTGTTCTCCCGCCACCTGTGATCTTTGGGGAGACTGTCACTCTCCCAGTCACAGGTGTACCTTCAGTCGTATCTGAGCCCTACACTCATGGGAGGCGGCACCGTTCACTTCCACAGCGCCCTGTCACACAGTCTGCTCAGTCCTCTCAGTTTCGCACTCGCTCTAGCGCCCCCTCACTGCAACTGGCTCCATCTCCAGACCGACTGGCCTTGATGCTGTGGGTCTTGTTGTGAGCGTGGTCCACCCCAACTCAGCAGTGGGCTATGCACTGGTCGCTCATGAGTTCTAGAGTGCTTTGGATGCTTCAGTTGCCAGCTATGTCGCAGTGTGCTTTGTAGCCAGCGATCTTCCCTCACTTCCTGTAGAGCCTACCATTGTGCGCCAAGCAAGGGAGGCAGCTTATGCTGACCTCTGGAAAAAGGCCATGCAGGAGGAGCTCACAGCCCTGAACGAGCATGAGGTCTTCAAGCTTGTTGACCTCCCCCCATGTCTCAAGGCTATCTCAGCTCGCTAGGTACTTTTGGCGCAAGTAGAAGCCAGACGGTACGGTCAACAGGTACAAGGCACGGCTCAACACCAAGGGATTCTCCCAGATCCCTGGCGTCAATTTTGACGAGACGTTTGCCCCTGTGGGATGTTACACCACAGCTTGAGCTCTCTTGAGCCTGGTCGCCCAGCACGACTGGGAATTGGAGGAGATGGACGTCAACAATGCATTCTTACATAGACACCTTGACGAGGAGATCTACATGGTGCAACCTCCAAGCTTCAAGGAAGGCACGAACAAGGTTTAGCGGCTGTGTAAAGCCCTCTACAGGCTCAGGCAATCCCCTCGCTACTGGAACCTAAAGATCTCGGCCACGTTTGAGCAGGGTGGCTACCGTCGTAGCACCGTTGATCTTGCGCTCTTTCTGAGTACACCCTTGCAGCCCTTGGTGGCAGTCTTGGTCTACGTGGATGACCTTCTTACTGTGTTACCTAGTCCCACTACCGTGCAGTTTGTGAAAAACCTGTTGCACTCCACCTACAAAATGAAGGACTTGGGTCCAGCTCGGGTGTTCCTGGGCATGGAGCTTGAGTGGGACCGTCAGCTCCGGACACTGTACGTCCATCAGGCTGCCTACATTCGCAGCCAGGGGGAGCATTTCATCTCCATGCTCACTGACATCCCCAGTGCATTGGCACCCATGACACCATTTGGGCAGTGCCCCCTGAAGTCAATCGACATGGCTCAGCTGGGGGAGACTATTGAGGTCACCGATTACCTCAATGTGATTGGGTCTCTCATGTACCTTACTACCACCACTAGAGCGGATGTGGCCTTCGCGATCAACTTCCTTGCTCAGTACTCCCAGCAACCTCGAAAGAAGCACTTCGAGGCTGCACTCCGTGTTGTTCGCTACGCACTATTTACTGCGCGTGTGGGACTGTTGTAGCGGGAGGGCCGGTTCGGCCCTTCCTCCTCGCTGAAGCGAGGGGTGGTTGTGCTCCACCCCTCACGTCAGTGAGGGCTGGCTGGTGGCCAACATTTTGCTGGCCTCCGGCCAGCTCGCTGCCGGCCGGCTGGACGGCCGGCGGCCGGCCAAGCGACCGGCCGTCCACCAGCCGGCCAGCCGCCAGCCGCCGATCGCGGCCTCAGCCCGATCGGCGGCTGAGGGCCCACGAGGGCCTCGAGGGCGAGGCCTCGTGGCCTCGTGCCCTCGCCCCTGCTCGCCCTCCTTGCAAGCAAGCGAGCGAGGACAAGGGAGAGGGATGAGGGACGAAAGGCGAGAGAACTGGCGCAAAATTGCCTGCGTGCCTCGCACGCGACGATTTTGTGCCAGAATGTCAAAACGTAAATCGAAGTTCGTTTGCGACGACCTTTGACATGAAAACAATAAAATAACTCGTGCAAACACACGAGTTGGAGATAAAACCCCCCCAGTTTGGGTCCCAAAACCAGGGATAAGGTTAAGAACAGAAATGGGGCTCCGGAGACTTGAAATATTCAAGTCTCCTTGCTCTCGGTTGTTGATGACGATTGCCCCTCAATCCTGCAAAGGGGGTGAACCCCTTACGCGGACTGAGAACGCCATTCTGCGAACTCCGACGACGACTTCAGAGCAGGAGCTGGAAGTTTGACCCGTTACAGTGGTTCTCAGAGCCAAACGACCCTCGTGACCAAGGGTTTGATAAAACGGCGGCTACAACAGATGCAAAATGTCGCCGGCAGCTGCAAGCAACAGTAGAAATGCCAAAAGGGACTACGACATCTACACTTCATGGATTGAAGCACCGTAAAGTGCGTTAGAGAGCTTCAAAAGAGTTTTACTTGGTAGAGACTCATCCTTCCAACCTCTCCTCACTTCCAAAGGGCTAGGAGGATTTCTGTGGGGCGGGATGGGGCGTTCCGACCCTTAAAAACCTCAAAATCCTCCCCATTTTCAAGGCTCCTGCAAAACTCCTTCATCCCAGAATTGGGACAGCGCCCCTTCCTAAGCTTAGGGACTCTCACGACCTGAGAACACCCTAAAAAGAAGGAAAGTGACACCTTGAGTTTTTTGGCGGCTCGCCAACACCGCCGGCTCAAGGGAGACGCCGCTCAAGAACGCAAGAGGCATCAAGGAGCGTGAAGAGGAGACCAAGGAAGACAAGAGGACAAGAGGAAGATAAGAAGTAGAAGAAAGAGTGAAAGACTTGTTAGGAATTTTTAGAATTCCTCTTTGCACTCCTCGCTCTTGTTTTGTGAGCGACACTCACATCCCTTGTCATCTCCTTGCATTGTAATTTTCTGTTTGCCTAGGTAGTAGTCCTTGCCAATCGTAGTGAATCACGGCTTAGGAAGAATAACTTCAAAACCCACGACCTTGTGCCGACGTGGCAGCCTAGAAAAATAGATATTTAAATTAAAATTTTCTCACCAATCGTGAGAGCAAGATTTTTGGAGGTGATTCGTCCTTTAAGTTATGGAGTGATCCTCACAACGGTCTTTACGTGCTAGTTGCACGGGCAACGAGATGGCAAGTGCTGGACCATCCAAGACCAACAGCGGCAAGGTGGCGACGGCCTCACCACGAGCTCTCGACGGACTCCAAATTTTTGGAGCCGTCACCGCAAGCACGGTTGCGAACCCAAAGACAACCGTACTACCAAAGGTAACCGTACCGCTGAAGGCAACCGACACCAACCTCGGCGATACCGAGAAGCGTGCGGAGGCCAAAAAGGTGCTCGATGAGTATGTCGACGCGCACATGGGTGACCCCCAAGCGACGGACGATGCGATGGAGGAGGATCTCCCGGAGGGGAACCCCGACAAAGAGCACGACGCCAACAATAGCGAAGGCGACGAGGATCACGACCATCGCCATCGTTGTGTGGCAAACTCGAGCCGATTATTCGAGAAGGGCAAGGCGCCCGCCACATCGTCTAAAGCTGCCGACGGCAGCAAGACTGTCGAGAGCTACAAGGGCGCTGAAAGCAGCCACATGGGAAGTTCTCGCGAGAACAAGCCGGACAACGTTGCCGTGAAGGCAATTTGCGATGACCGTCATAGGCTCGCTGAGTTTGCTGTTGAGTCGGCACGCCGACTCAAGATCACCACCAACGATGGAGATACGGCACCACTCGGAGGAATGGGGGCGAACCCCCCTTCCTACGATGTGGCCGCAATAGGACAAGGCAGTGCCCACTCGAGTGTCATCACTAGCGACAGTCTCCTCCGAAAGGTGGGACTCCTTGGAGGTGTGTACGCGAACCGTACCCTCCTGCAGTGGGCAACGAGGCACGGACAAGGCGAGGCGTTGGAGGCTAACGCTAATGCTCTGACGACATCATAGCTCAAGTTTGCATTTGCCAACCTACTAGCCCACGTCGGGCACAACATCACGGACCCCGACCGTGATCGCCAGCTGCAGTACCTGGCCGCCCATGAGGCAAGCCGCCGATGCAACGACCTCGACAAGGTATTGCAGAGCGTGACCCAGGTGCGGATGCAGCAGCAAGCACAGCATGCCCCAGCTACGGATGCCACTGCCGGTGGCAGCGATGACTTGCCTACCTCGACGAATTCAAGGTCGGTCACACGTCCTTTCTCCACAGTGTGGAGATCTTTCGGAAGGACATGAAGCTGACCGACTGGTTGAATCGCATGGAGCACGTCCTACGTGTCCACAAGGCTCCACTCAGCCAGTGGGGTGACCTTGCCACAACGAGGCTTGAAGAAAAACTCTTCAAGTATGTAGTCAAGGAGTGGAATGCGCAGCAGCCGCACTTTGAGTAGCAGCCCATGCCGTGGGAGGCCTTCTGCACGATCATGCGCAAGAAGTGCATCCAACGTGAGGAGGCGCAACGCGCCTTCCACAAGATCAAGGACTTCAAGCAGCTAGGCCGTGGACAGTGTCACGGTCACGGCAATGGGCCCGGCCGTGGTAACGGACAAGGCCATGTGGCGGGTTTCCCCCACTCTTGAGTGATGTTAGTGGGGACCACTCAGGGGTAAAACTGGATTACGATTGTGGGTTAATGTTTTGAGATGAGGATGTTAAACAATTTGAGATTTTGACGAGTTCAAATTTCTCTGTTGTCTTCTCTCCTCTTGTTGAACTGCATTCTACACTTGTTGATCAACATTTTCCACAAAAGCTTGCATCTCCGGACACGATGCATGATTGCACATGCTTAGTGGTGGCGATACCGACCACTGTGCAAGAATTGTGTGACACAGTGATTGAAGCAAACACCCTCAAAGCAATGAGCACAATCACGTTCGCGGTACCGTTAGTCGACGATTTCAACCCAGTCAAATTTAAACACTGAAAGGTGCTAGCTGAATTCACATGTGCCCACAAGATATGGACTCGAGTGAGTGAATCATGGGAGTTGTGACGCCCGTCGTATAGATTCTGTGTTAATCACAAACTCGGCTTGCCGTCTTCGAGCCTGTTAACACGAAAGAGTGGAGGTAATATGACAGTGCATTTCAAAGGATACCTAGCTGGTGCTCCCATGAATGTATTCGCTGATACTGGAGGAGACGACTCCTTTGTTAGTCTTAGCTTTACCCTACAAGTGGGCCAAAAGGACAAGCTATCGGATGGCGCAGTTGTCGTTAGTGACAAGCGTACAGTACCTGTGATCGGTACCTGTAAGACAATGATTTGTATTCAAAGTTGCACACAGAGTGTCATGTTGAAGGTACTCAACCTTTGACGTGGTGTTAGCCGATCCCTGGCTTCGTGAAAACAAAGTTATGATGTGTTTTGAATCAAGGCGCTTGATACTCCAAATGGGACAGCGTCGCTTTACGCTGATTCCGAGTACGGAATTTTCACCGACTCGACTCAAAGTCCATGCCGACTTGTTCGCGATGCAGGTCAAGAGGAGTATTCGACAAGGTTGTCGATACTTCTTGGCTCACCTACAGAAAGTGGAGGACGATGTGAAGGAAGACACGCCACAAGAGATAAAATCTCTATTGGCGGAGTTCTCGAATGTATTCCAAGTTCTACTGGCTGGGCTTCCACCTAAAAGACACATGGGCCACACGATTCCGCCGCAACCAGCGGCGACTCCTCCGTACAGACCCATGTATCGCCTTAGTCCTGCAGAACGGCGAGAAGCAGAATGCCAAATCAAAGAGTACCTTACAAAAGGGTGGATCGAGCCCAGTAGCTCGCCCTACGGTGCGCCGATCCTTTTTGTGAGCAAAAAGGATATTGGTTTACAAATGTGTGTGGATTACCGAGCGTTGAACAAGCTGACGGTGAAGAATCAATTCCCCTTACCGCGGATTGAGGACCTTTTTGACCAACTCCAAGGCGCAAAAGCATTTTCTTCCTTGGATTTGTCTCAAGGGTACCATAAAATCCGCATCACGGAAGATTATGTGCCCAAAACTGCGTTTCGAACGCACATGTGACATTATTAGTTCCGAGTGTTATGCTTCGGGCTTGCAAATACCCCGGCAACCTTCCAAGGAGAAATGAACCAAACGTTCGCCAAGCAACTCAGACAATTTATCTAAGTTTACCTAGACGACATCCTGGTCTTTTCCAAATCAATGGAAGAACACATAGAACATCTGCGCGTAGTTTTCGTAATCCTTTGGGAACAGAAGTTTTATGCGGAAGTGAGCAAGTACAAGTTTGCACAAGATGAGCTCAAATACCTTGGACAAATCCTCGACAAGGACGGCATCCGTGTCGACCCACGAAAGGACCAAGCCGTTGTGGACTGGCCACACCAAAAAAATGGTGTGCAGATTCGGTCTTTCCTCGGCCTTGTAAACTACTTTCGATGGTTTATGCAAGGGTATTTGACCCTGGTAGCACCACTAACTAGGCTCACACAAAACGACGTGCGTTGCGAATGGACATCTAGTTGCGAGAACACTTTTTTCAAAGTCAAAGAGCTTCTATCCACAGCGCCCTTCCTAGCTCTTCCGGATCCATCGCAACCGTGGGAGGTTCAATGTGATGTGTCGGTAGTAGGACACGGAGCCGTCCTCATGCAGAAGTGTCACCCATTTGCGTATGAGAGCCGGAAACTCATCCCCGCGGAAACGTGGTACACGACTAGGGATCAAGAGTTTCTTGCAGTAGTACATGCTTTCAAGATGTGGCGTTGCTACCTCGAGGGTGCTAAATGGGGTGTGACGGTCGTGACCGACCATAATCCATTGGTGTTTTTCCAAATGCAACTGAACCTCTTAAGACGACAGGCGTGTTGGAGCGAATACCTGAGCCAATTCTTGTTCATATGGGAACATCGGTCTGGACACATCAATGTGGCTGATCCACTAAGCCGACAGCCTATGGTAGTTAAAGCAACCACCAAGGTCAGTGGGTGTTTCATGGCCATTTCAACAGCAACAGTACAATCACCATAACTCCCTGCAGCTCTATGGCAACCACCACGAGAGATTATCCATTACAACGGTTTTGTAAACAGGATCCAGATGGGATACTGTGTGGATTCTTGGTTTCAAGACTCTCAAAATCTAGACAAGTACGGCACGGTGGAGGCCGCAGGAATCTTCTAGCGTGCAGAACAAGTTGTTCTGCCAAACTCGGGAGACCTTGGAGCAAAGATTATCTCCTTGTTCCACGACTCGTCGGTCGCAGGTCATGTGGGACCCCAAAAGACTGGACAGGCACTCTTGAACCACTATTGGTGGCCAGGATGGAGTGTCGATGTCCGTAAGCATTCCATGACATGCAACCCATGTCTTTGGAATAAGGCTAGTAACAAGAAGTCTGGTGGAATCCTCCAATAGCTTCCCATTCCTGGGACTCCATGGGTGTGCGTCAGCATGGACTTCATTACCGGTCTTCGGAACACGACTTGTGGCCACGATGCAATACCAATGGTTGTGGATTTTTTGACGAAGATGACACACTTCATTCCTACAACCACTGATATGAACGCAAACGAGACCGCCCGTCTCTTCTTTGAGGGTGTCGTAAAGTACCACGGCTTGCCGTTGCGGATTATCTCCGAACGAGATCGAAAATTTGGTAGTAAGTTTTGGTAGAAGATGCACGAGTTCTTGGTAGTGAGTCGCAAATGTTGATAGGATTTCACCCTCAAACTGACGGAAAAACAGAGTGCATGAATCGCACTCTGGAGTAGATGCTCCGCATGTACGTGGACCCTGCCATGCATAATTGGGACAAATTCTTAGCACCGGCAGAGTTTGTGGTGAACGACTTGGTGAACGAGTCCACAAAGTTCACACCGTTCGTGTTGAATAGTGGCCGGCATCCAGTGGTACCCTCTTCATTGGTGAAGAGTGGGAGTATAGAAGGGCAGGTTCCTTCCGCTCAAGTCTTTGCCGAGGGTATGGACTCCTTGTTACAGGAGGCAAAGGGTCACCCTTCAGCAGCTCGGTAGTGACAAAAGGCATATGCCAACAAAGGTCGCCGGGAGGTCTCGTTTGGCATTGGTGACAAAGTGCTGCTTAGCACTAAAAACCTTGAGCTGAAGTCGCCAGGGGCAAAAAAACTTCTACTGAAGTGGATTGGGCCGTTTCCCATTGTGGCACGCATCAAGCCAGTGGCATACCGATTGCTACTTCTGTCGAGTATGAAGATACATGACATGTTGCTGGCTCCATACACGACACACAGAACCGTTCAGCCACCGCCAGCAGTCCTTGCTGCCAACGGCCAATACGAGGTCCTTCGCCTACTCCAGCACCGAGAGCATACTCTTCGGTCGCGTTTTGTTAGGGAGTACCTCGTTCATTGGACCGGTTGTGGACCTGAACATAATTCATGGGAACCTGAATCGCGGTTGCCCACAGGGGTGGTCAACGAGTACTGGAGCGAGCTTGCAGCTTACACAAAATGATGCGTGACAGGAGGTACCACCAAAATGCGGAAAAAGTGAACAACATTCCCACAGGGTAGCATTCATGAACAACGACCATAGGAGGTTGGGGACGCCCAACATGGTTGTCACGCGGACGCTCCAGCCTAAAAGGGGGGAGGCCGCTAGTCGTGCTGACCTACAAGTTGCAGCTTAGGTCCAAGTACCATGCACATGTTCATGTTTAGCTGGTGATTGAAGTTTTCAATTTTCTTTCACAATGTTGATGGCTCACTAACTGACAATCCTCCTTGTTGTTCATGAACCAAGACAGCTCATAATAAGTGGGGAGGAATGTAGCTTGAGGGCCGGTTCTGCCCTCCCTCCTTGCTGAAGCGAGGGGTGGTTGCGCACCACCCCGCGCGACAGTGAGGGCTGGCCTCCAGCATTTCGCTGGCCGCTGGCCAGCTCGCTGCCGGCCGGCTGGACGGCCGGCAGCCGGCCAAGTGACCAGCCGGCCACCGGCCGGCTTGCCGCCAACTGCCTATTGCAGCCTCAGCCCAATCGGCGGCTGAGGGCCCACGAGGGCCTCGAGGGTGAGGCCTCGTGGCCTTGTGCCCTTGCCCCTGCTCGCCCTCCTTGCAAGCAAGCGAGCAAGGACGAGGGAGAGGGACGAGGGACGAAAGGCGAGAGAACTGAACCGAAATCGCAAGTGTGCCTCGCACGCTACGATTTTGCGCCAGAACGTCAAAACGTAAATCGAAGTTCGTTTGCGACGAACTTTGACATAAAAATAACAAAATGACTCATGCAAACACACGAGTTTGATGTAAATCCCCCCCCCTGGTTTGGATCCCAAAACCAGGGGTAAGATTTAAAATGGAAATGGGCCTTCGGAAACCCGAAACGTTCGAGTCTCTCTGCTCTGGTTCGTTGATGACGATTGCCCCTCAATCCTACAAAGGGGGTAAACCCCTCACGCGGACTGAGAACGCCATTTTGCAAACTCTGACGAGGAATTCAGAGCAGTAGCTAGAGGTTCGACTCGTTACAACTGTACTACAGGTCACAACCCTCTGTGGTGGTTGATGGCTACACTGATAGTGATTGGGCCCATGATGCAGATGCTCGTAGCCGCACTCGCTATATCTTTCTCGTGGGTGGAACCACTATCTCGTGGAAAAGCGGTAAGCAGGGTTGTGTTGCGCGCAGCTCTAGTGAGGTTGAGTATGTTGCCCTTTGTGCAGGTACGTGTGAGAGTGTCTGGCTTTCTCGCTTGATTCAGCAGCTACGTGTACCCATCAGCTGCACTACGTTGCGCTGCGACAATCAAAGTACCTAGGCAATTGCTGAGCATGATGGCATGCGTCATTCACCCACAGAGCACATCAACATTGAGCATCACTTTGTACGTGAGCGCATTGTTGCAGGAGAGGTCTAGGTCATCCAGGGCGACACACATTAGTAGCGTGTAGACTTTCTTACCAAAGCTTTGAGCAGTGGGATGTTCAAGACCACTGTGCATGCAGTTGGCTAGTTTCCTGCACGCGATGCTCCTGGCTGAATTGACACCAGTGTTGCTCTCGGGGTCCGATGTGGTCACAGTACCGCGGCCGCGGCCCCGCGGTCCACAGCGATGCGGCATCGCGGTGGCACATCCGCCATTTTCCCCAAAACATGCAGCGAGCTGCAGTTGACCGCCTTCTTTTCTGTTTTTCTTCGACCGCGAGGCATGCAGGTGCATATTCAGAGGAGAGCGATTTTAACACCTCATGTAGCCTCATCAACTGCATGGCCTCGTGGAGCAGGAGAGATTTTTCTTTTCTTTTCATTGGGCAGTTTTTGTCCATGATGATTTGGTATGACACGTAGTCAGATTCATTGGTCAGCTTAGGTAGCATGCACAGATGACCAGGAACAATGAACCTTATCTTATTCAAGGCTATGGTGATGTGCTTTCGTCGATGTAGATGGTGATCAAACCTGCATAGTACTTCTAAACTAGCTTGGGTTTGGAGATACAAACACACCACCATCAAAGGGTTCCCCTCCCNAGCACCCGCCTCCACTAGCCCGTGACGTTCTCGGCCTTGCCCGTTCGCCCAGACCCCCTAGTGATTGGGCTCCAGCATGCCCACGACTCTACAATGGACTCGGTGACAGCTGGGGAACAACAGCAAAGCCAGTTGCGTGGGCTACACTGTTTGAGCAAAAGCAACGAGCAGACGCATTGGAGCGTGCAGGTCTGCCGGTGGACAAGGATGACGATGATGGTATGCTGCCAGGACTCAGTCCACTGGCCAATCCTCTTGACGCCCTGCAGCAACAGCAGAAACAGCAGCAGCAGCAGCAACAGCAGGCATTTCAGCGGCAGCAGGTGTTGCAGCAGCAGAATCTTCTTCAACAGCAGATGCTTCAGCAGCAGCAGCAGCAGCAGATGGATCAGCAGCAGGCGGCAATTCTCCAGCCTTCGCTCCAGCCCGGACATCGCCGCATTTTCGACATCAACAGGGCCGGAGGCATGGTGCAGACCTCCATGCGCGGCCATTGCGACACTGCAGCTAACACAGCATGCCAGATGGCCATCTTGAAGCTGGCATGCTGTGCAGGCTTGCCTATTTCCTTCAACAGGGAAGGCCTTCTTCTGGAGGTTGTCCGCACTGCCAAGCAGACCAACTCTGCCTTTGCTCTGCCCAGCCGCAACACAGTGGTGGGGAAGCTGCTGCCCAAGCTGGACCAGCAGCTAGAGGAGCTGGACTCATCTTTGCGTCAGGGCTGGGCCATCTATGGCGTCACCTTGGCAGTCGACGAGTGGGCCGACATCCAGCAGCGGCCGATTTATAATGCTATGGCCGTGAATGCAAAGGGCAGCTGCCACGTGTTCAGCAGGGATGCAAGTGGCTGCATCCGGAACGCCAACCACATTGCTGGAATGATCGAACAGGCGATAGTGGAGGTCGGGGTGCAGCATGTGGTTTCCGTGGTTTGCGACAACACCGCCGTCAACAAGCGGGCGTTTGACGATCTGAAGGCCAGGTACCCGGGGGTGCTGTGGCAGGGCTGCTGCGCCCACAACCTGGACCTCGTCATGAAGGATTTGGCCAAAGGGGAGTGGGGTGCTTCAGTGCTGAGCCGTGCTGAGAAGGTGATCAACTTCTTCAGGAACAACGACATGCCGAGGACGTGGTTGAAGCAGCAAACAGGCGGCCGCGTCCTCATTGCACGCTGCGACACCCGCTTTGCCTCTGCGCATGACTGTTTGCAGCGGCTCATCGATATGCGGCCTTTTCTGCTCAAACTTGTCAATGCAGACTGCTGGACTGAGATGGGCTCTCAGCGAGACGGGGCGTTCAAGGCCCGGAAGAAGGAGGTCCGCAAAATCATACGCAGGCGTGTTTTTTGGCTGCAGGTCCGACAGTTCCGCGACCTCCTATCTCCGCTTGTGGCATGCCTGCGCATTGCAGACCAGCCAGGGGGCACCAGTGGCGAGATCTACGAGGGCCTTCTCGACTGCACTGCGCGACTGAAAGCCCTGGCCAAACCCCGTGGCCGCAAACCTGCACGTGTGGCTGTTGCTCATGTTAAGCAGGCTATGGAGCGCCTGAAGTACCGTTGGAGCAAAGACATGAATTGCCCCCTCTATGGAGCTGCCCGCCGTGTGCACCCCATCCATTTCGGGAATGACTTGGGTGGGGATGTGAAGATGGTGCAGGCATGGTCGCAGGTGGCAGAGGCGCTGGTGCCGGCCCCAAAGCACGTTGAGCTGCAGAACGAGCTGGAGGCATTTCAGCTCGGCCGGGTGACTGTTGAAGTCATCCCGATCACCACCAAGCGCCTGAGTGATAAGGCGCGTGCAGCAGTGGCTCGTGTGGTGGGCAAGGAGCTGGCGCCGTACGAGTGGGCGTCTCTTCACCTTGCCCACATGCCGGTACTGCGCGCTCTAGCCATCAAACTACTTTCGCAGCCGTGCGCCAGCTCTGACTGCGAGCGCATCTTCTCCACCCATGAACTCATACACACCGCCCGCCGGAACCGCCTGCACGTCCGGACTNATCACCACCAAGCGCCTGAGTGATAAGGCGCGTGCAGCAGTGGCTCGTGTGGTGGGCAAGGAGCTGGCGCCGTACGAGTGGGCGTCTCTTCACCTTGCCCACATGCCGGTACTGCGCGCTCTAGCCATCAAACTACTTTCGCAGCCGTGCGCCAGCTCTGACTGCGAGCGCATCTTCTCCACCCATGAACTCATACACACCGCCCGCCGGAACCGCCTGCACGTCCGGACTCTGGAGCAGCTTGTTCGTGTGAATGTGAGACTCCGGAAGCACTACAAGGGCAGCAAGGCACGGTGCAGCAAGGATTGGATGAGGCCTGATGAATCTGACAGCGAGGAAGATGGTGCAATTGTGGAGGAAATGGAGAATGAGGATGAAGGTGAGGGTGAGGGAGAGAAGGAGAGTGAGGAGGAGATGGAGGAAGAAGAAGAGGTGTATGTGGAGGGTGAGGATGAGGAAGGAGAGCAGGGGCAGCAGCAGCAGCAGGAGCAGCAGGATTCTGGTGATGGTGGTCCATCTTTTGCCAGACTCGTGAGGACCAGAGAGGATGTGGAGGCCTTCAGTGGGGATGAGGGAGGTGCTGGAGGACCACATGCTGTGGCTGCTGCTGCTGTTGCTGCAGCAGTCCAGGACACCAATGTGGATGCTGAATCAGACGAAGATGCTGAGGAGGTTGCTGAGGTGAATGAGGAGGAGGATGCCACACTCAGTCCAGGTGCTGCACAGGGCAGGACCCGGGCAGCAGGTGGCAGCACAGGCGGCAGTGCTGCTAAGAAGAAGAAGGGAGGCAACAGTGCAAGTGTGACGAAGGCCGCTGAGGCAGGGGGGGGGGAAGGCAGGCAGCAACAATGCAGCTAGGAAGCTAGGGAAACGTAAGGCAGCCGGGCGTTAGATGNTGCTCTAGTGCTAGCCCATAGCCCATATACAAATTCATGAACTGACATGAGTAACATAACAAAGGAAAACATGGGGCCGAACTCAATGAATTTGAATGCCATGCAACTGCCCACATTAGTGTCTTCATGAATGTACATTGCTCTTCCTATATTGCAACCGATGTGTCGATGGACCGATGTGGTTATGGACCACCCCGATGTGCCGATGTGCACATCGATGTTCCGTGGTTCAAGGTGGGGAGAGCAACACTGATTGACACCCTCTTGTTTGTCCCTCGTACTGTGCTCCTTCGTGTGGTGTATGTGCTATTCATCTGTGGGCCATGGGGGAGTTTTAGTTTTTCTGTCAAACACGCAAGTGACCTCTTGACTCCTACACACACACATCAATTCTGCAGGTGACTGAGCAGAACTGAAGCTATGGAGCCATGCATCACTGGTGTCTCTGCCGGGTGCAATATCAGCGGGCTTGACCATTCTCAGCTCTCTTGGAGTTGATATCATGGTGCTCCAAAACATTTGGTGATGAGCCATTTGGTGGCTAAAACATGAGAGACATCTTGAGAGATGCATGCACCACGGACGCTCATGGTCAATGTGGCTTTTGATGTTAATGTACTTTGCACGATGTGCTTGCTGTCTCCTTATTGCCCGGGTTGCTCATCCTACGGGGCCACACGCTCAGCCACTCTGAGGTGTGAGACATCACGGTGGCCTTTTGGCCGACCGGTTTGGTTCGACCCCGGGGTGGCGGCTGGGCCCCACTTCGAGCTCTTTGAGTGGGTGGCCCAGTCAAACACGGCTAAGAGATTGCTGGTCACTTACTCTCACTACTCTTGCTCTCGCTACTCAACTAAGCAACTTTTTCACCAACTTCTTGTTCCATCATGGCCGTGACTATTGTGTGCGTTGAGCTTGCTTAGTGGTGACTGCATGTCGGCCTTTAACGCTGCGTACAGGGCGGCGGGGGTTGCACCTCGTGCTTAGTGCACAAGGTTAGGCTTGCTTCACCGTGTAGTTCAAGTCTATGCTCCACCAATCACCTACATATTTCGTTTTCTACGCCTGTACGTAAGCTTTGCAAAATATCCATGGTGTCTTTCACAGTCTTACTCCCTCGCTCCTTGCCCCTCGCATTGTTCTACTAATTTCACACCCTTCGTACACCGTGACAGCTATTTGTGCTCTACAATTTGCATTTCTCTCTATACGTTGAAGCTGTTGAAGATTTGCATATTAGGCGTCTCTCCTAGCGAAACCCTTGATATTCTCTTATGTGCATTACATGCTTGTTTGTCAGTTGGCTAGACTACGTTGCCATATCAGCAATGACAGAGCTTAGAAGCTTTGAGGCATCTACTCTTTTTTGGGAAGCCAAAAAATTTAAAACAAAACCCAATGTTAGGCATTACATCTTGAGGTAAAATCCCTCCTAATGCCTCCTAATGACAGGGCTTTGGATTTCAATAAAGGAAAAGCTAGGCAGCAGGTTGGGGCAGCAGCGTTGCTGATGCAACGTGCGGGCTTCCACGCTTGTTGCTTAAGTCTGCTACCCCCTCAGTCTGCTGCTCTAGAGTCTTAGTCTGGAAGCTCTAGGTTTGTTACTCAGAAACGCACGCGCCAGTGTTAGCGCCAGAAAGCAGCTGGAAACTGAAAGTGACTGATTAGAAATGAAGAATGAACAACAATGGGAGACCCCTCCCCATTCTAGCTCCCCCCCAGCTCTGTAGAACTTGTTACTCAGCTAACCATTCAATCAGAGTATAGTCCTAGGCCTATTTTCTGGCAGGCAAGGTTTTCTCGGTGAGCTCTACCAGATGGCTGACAGCCCAAAATCCGGGCGTCGTTTTGCCTGAAAACTGGACCATACCAAGTTACTGACGCTGTGAACGCACTTGTGCGGTCAGAATCAACTAGCAAAATAGCAGCAAGGAGTTATGGCTTCCTAAACCCAGGCAGTGCCTACGATGGTCCATGATGTCCAACAATTCCACGCAACACAAGACATGGACCCTAGGCAGAGCATGACATTGCAGACACACGATACAGTCAGATCGAGTGCCTGAAGCATGCAGACAGCATCTGTAGTGGCAGTGACCTCTGGCGGCGCGATCGCCGAGGAGGCCTGCCGATGGATTTAAGCATGTTGCCATCGAGAGGAGGCTCTAGCGAACTGCGAGTAGGCTTCAGCATGCGTCGGCTCAACAGAACGACACTCAAGCAGCGTCAATTCTTGCGGTTAGTCATCTGCACGCCAATGTACACAAGCCGGGAGGACACAACACAACACAATGAGGATGCGCAAAAACCAAGACTCCCCCATAACTCATGGGCGTAGTGCGCACGGGTGGGCAGAGACACAGTCAACAGTCAGACTCCCCCAAGGCATGCAGAGACGCAACCACGGACATAAAGAGCAACTCACAGACGCACCGTGACCGAACTGACTGCCTCCTTGAACGAGTCACGCTTCAATGCCTTAGTCAAGAAATGAGCTAGCTGGCGTGCTGTCTTAACCCACACAATGCTAGGGTTGCCTTCATGCAACAAGGAACGCACCTAGTGATACTCTACGTTCATGTACTTTGTGCGTGTGTGATGCACGCCGTCATTGTCAGCGATGGTCATGGCACTCTCATTGTCACAATGCAACATGATGGATGCGACGGACTGACGCAACTCAGAGAATAGATGATGCAACCACACACTCTCACACGCGCCTTAGCCTAGGGCCACGTACTCAGCCTGAGCAGTGCTGCGTGCAATGCACCCATGGTTGTCACTACGCTAGGACACAGCCGTGCCATCGACCAGAAAGATCCAGCCTATGCAACTCTCACCGTCTGGACTACCGGCCCAGTCACTGTCGGTGTAGTCCACCACGACCACAGACGGCTGGCGGCGGAACATAAGACCTCGCCAAGGAGTCCAGACAACATAGCGCAATACTCGGATCGCAGTCTTGAAGTGGAGGTGACGCTGCTCTTGAGAAAACTGAGCTAGGAGGTTGACGGTGAACGCCATGTCTGGGTGCATTGTCGTCGGAAGGAACATAAGTGACCCAATGACTCGCAGGTACGTGGTCACGTCAACTGGCTCCCCCACAACGGCTGGGTCAGCACTCTTCAGCTTCACCTAGCCATCAGGTGACGTGGGTGAAGATGTGCTCGGCACGAGGGGCATGTCCTTGGTGAAGAAAGTGGACAAGGTTTGCACATAAGCAGCCTGGTGGACTTGCAGGATGCCGTGGGAGCGATGATGCTCGAGCTCCATGCCGGAGAAGACTCGGGCAGACCGGAGATCCTTCATCTGGTAGGCGGTGTGAAGCAGATCCTTGACACGCTGGATGGCAGCCATGTCAGGTGACACAATGAGGGGATCGGCGACGTAGACCAGGACATCGACGAGGGTCTAGCCTCGCGGGCTGACGCACAGTGTGGGGTCAGCGGTGCTACGCTGGAGGCCGCCCTGGAGGAGCGTGTTGCTGATCTCCTGGTTTCAGCACCGAGGTGACTGCTTTGGGCCGTAGAGGGCCTTCTGTAGCCGTCAAACTCTCCCAGTGTCATCGTCAAAGCCTGGAGGCTGCACCATGTAGAGCTCCTCATCCTTTTGTGAACAATGGAGGAAGGCGTTGCTCACGTCCATCTGATGCAGCTCCCACCCATGCTGAGCAACCAGGCTGAAGAGCGCCCGGCTCGTGGAGAACCGGCCAAAGATCTGGTCGTAATCGACCCCATGGTCCTGAGCAAATTGCTTGGCTGTGAGGTGGACCTTGTACTTGTCCAAGGACCCGTCGGGCTTCCATTTGTGCCGAAAGATCCACTTGGCACCGATGGCCTTCCGACATGGAGGGAGGTTGACAAGTTCATACACGTGGTGCTGTTGGATAGCAACAAGCTCGTCACCGCAGGCAGTATGCCAGTGTGCGGCCTCGTGAGAGGCTCGAGCCTCACGTAAGGTGGCTGGGTCCTCCGGGTGTGCTATGGAGCAGACTAAGAGAGCGTGTGCATCTCGAGCTCTATGTGGGATGCGTGCAAGTGCAGCCATGACAACATGCCGATGCTCGTGATGAAGCATGACGTAGCAGAGTGCAGAGCCAAGGTGAAGGTCTGTAATGATAGCTAAAGTGGTCAGGCCGAGGGCCTTGGTGCCAGGGTCCCCGCTAACGACCGTAGGAGTGGAAGAGACACGTGGAGCGACAGGGGACCAAGACACCGCTAGGCGAGGTGTTGCGGTCTCTACGCTTACTGACCGTTTGGGTCGGAGACTGCCGCCTCGGGCACGTGTGCAACGCGGCAGGGCAGGAGATGGCACTGAGTCTGACGGGCCGACAAAGGCGGACGGGGTTCCTGGCCCAGAGGGACCAGCAAACGCGACTGTGGCTGTTGGGCAGTAGGGGCCAGCGGATGCGACTGGGGCCGCCGGCCCGGAGGGATCGACGGGCGCGACTGGGGCAGCTAGTCTGGAGGGACCATTGGACGCAACTGGGGCGACTGGCACGGAGAGACCAGTGGACAATACTGGGACGGTTGGCCCGGAGAGACCAATGGAATCGACTGGGGCAGCAGGCCCGGAGGGACCAGTGGACGCGACTGGGGCGGCTGGCGCCGAGGGATATGTGAACATGACTGGGGCGGCTGGCCCGTAGGGACTAGTGGACGCGACTGGGGCGGCTGGCCCAGAGGGGTCAGTGGACACGACTGGGGCGGCTGGCCCGGAGGGACCAGTGGACCCGACTAGGGCGGCTGGTCCGGAGGGATCACTGGATATGAATGGAGTGGCTGGCCTGGAGGGGCGAGCAGGCACAACTAGGGCTGCTGGCTCGGAGGGGCCAACTGGTGCGACAGGGGCTGTTGGCTTGGAGGGACGAAGTGATGTAGCACCCAGAAGCGGCAGGGCAGAGGACGGACTCACCACTCCCCCACGCGACAAAATAGGACACCGACGAGCCGGAGCAAACGAGATCGCGCGTAAACAGCTCCTCAAAGAAGAGGATATCGCGGGACTTGATGATGTAGTGTCCAAAGAGATCCCAAATGCGCCAAGCCTCGGACTGACGAGAGATACCGAGAAAGGTGCAAGGACGCCCGCGGGGGGCGAGCTTGCCGCCTTGCTACGGGGCGGGCAGCCACACAATGGCCACGCACATCTAGACCCAAGCCAGGCAGAGGTCAGCTCGCTGACCGCACTAGCGTGGTATGGCGTGGACTGGCGGGGAAGGGGTCCTTGGGGAATCCGGTTCTAGAACCTTATCATGTAGGCCATGGCTTAAAAATAGAAGCCATCGGAGAGGCCAGACGCAAACCTCATGGTGCGGACGGCGCCAGCCATGGTACGGTTCCACCATTCGGAGATGCCATTCTGGGCAAGCGTGTAGGACGCAGATGTCTCGTGGTGGTTACCGCGGGAGGCGAGAAACATCGTGGTCTTGCCCATGTACACACCACCGCAATCGGACCGAAAGCTGCGAAGAGATCGACCACACTCGCGATCCGCATGGACAAGCCAGTCCTGAATGGCATGGGCGACATCACTCTTCTGCCGAAGGCTGAAGACCCAGTAGTAGCGAGAATAGTCATCGATGAGGTTGAGGACATAGCGCCCGTGTTTTCCGACAGACTTGGTAGGGAGAGGACACATGACATTGGAATGGACAAGGTCTAGAGGGGCGGATGCACGGGAGGAGGACAAAGGGTATGTGGACTGGTGCATCTTGTCCTGAGCGTAATCAATGCACTCTGTGGGGCACGGGAGAGAGAAAGCCTCCGAGTCAAGGCCCTTGGCCGGCTGGGTGCGGAGCATGGTATCTACGGCAACAAAATGGAGGTGGCAAAGGCGGCGGTCCAAGAGGCGGGTGTGCTGTGGAGAGAGTGTGCTGGTAACGAACCCATGACCTGTGGCAGCCGGCGAGGAGGGGACGGAAGGAGAGGAGGACAGACGATGTACGTGCCACACGTTGCCAAGGGCGGTGGCATGCATAACGACAAGACCGGACGGACGCAACAACACCGTGCCAACGCCATGCGAGTGCACAACGTCTATGCTCATGCGGTGAAGGGCAGTAATGGAAAGAAGGTTGAGCTCAAGACCTAGGACAAAGAGGACATCAGTCAAGAAGATATCATCGGCTGGACCACGGAAACGAACGACGCCGACACCGCGGACAAGTAACACCTGTCCGGAGCCTGTCGGGACCCCGCATACATTGCCAAGAGAACCAAGCATACTAAAGACCTCGTGAGAGGCCGTCATGTGATGCGTGGCTCCAGAGTCAATGAATCAAGTCTCGGCAGGGTTTTGGAACAGTGTCGCTAGATCACTGATAGTCACATGGCAGCAAGCAAGGGATCAGGACATGGTGGAAGGGGGCACAAACCGAGACTGCCAGTCATCAAGCCATGTGACGTCATTACGAAGGGGGACAGAGGAGATCGCAGGAGATGACGAGATAGACGAAGAAGTGGGACACGACCGCAGCTCAAGCTCATTCATTCAGGGCAATGGGAACAAGCAGGAGGTGAAGCAACTCGCACTTCCCTTGGGGGGGAGGACGAGGCAAGCCGACGCTTGCGTGTGGACGGCCCGGGAGTGTAGACTGAGTGCACAGTGATGGTGCGTGAGCCCGACTAGAAGGAGGACTGCCACGATGAAGGGAATGGGGACGTCCACGATTGCGGATGATACTGCTCAGGAGCTGGCGTCAGCGGGACCGGTGTCACGGTCGGAGGAGTGGAGCTGCTGGATGGGGTCGAGGTGTTAGGGGCGGCAACAGCTACGGGGGCAGAGGCAAGACGGTGCTCCCGTTGGCGATGCGTGGTGGCGATGAAGGGTGCCTCGTCCGTCGGCAGCAGGCACCTGTAGAACCCGTGCCCTGGCTGGCCATAGTTGTGGTAGACCGAGCCACTACTTGACCTAGTCGATTGCTGCTATTGCTGTTGCTAACTCTTGCCCTTCTTGCTCCGGCGCTTCTTCTTCCCCAGCGACAAGGAGTTGTGGGAGGTAGCTGCTGCGGGAGAAGCGATGGCCACAAAAGCGATGGCAGGGGAGGCGAGGGCCTCTGTGCGTTGGAGACGGGACTCCAGGTGAGCTTCCTCAATCTTGAGGAAGAGCTCATATGCCCAAGGCATGAGGGTGCCCTAGGCCGCCATGGTGGGAAGGACATCCTGGGAGTAGTCGACGAAGACGTCTACATATGCGTCCGTGGCACCTAGCTTGATGGTGAGGAGCGCGGCCAGAGGGGGTGGAGTAGAGGTGCCTAGGCGCAGAGTATGCTTCAGCTCGCTGCCAGTATGTGGTGACTGTCTCCGTCTCCTCCATGTGCAGGGAGTTGAACTCCCGCAGCACACGGCTGGTCTTAATGTCGCTAAATAGGCGATGGGGAGGAGTGAGGATGTGCCACGGGGCTGCAGGGTCTGGGATGCCACCAAAAAGTCGTCGAGAAAAGGCTCTAAGGCCAGGCGGGAAGCCGGAGGAGCTACGGGAGCAAAGGGCGCGTACGGTGCGACCGGTGTCAAACACCTGGTCAGCCTGGGTGGGGTCGTACATGAGGGTGTAGTATGCCCACAGACCCTCACCGTGCACCAAGATGCAGAAGTTGAGCCCCCAGCTCCGGAACTGCTCGCCGGCCTGAAGCGGCGGGGGCGACGTCTCAATGTCTTTTTGCCTGTGGCCGGCGCCTAGAGTGGGGCCAAGGACGATAGTTAGTGTCTGTCGCTGGCCCTGACTCTGCTGCTGCGTCAGGTAATGTGTAGTAGTAGACACAGCAGGGTTGGCGTGTCCCGAAGGAAAAAACGACGGACGGGCACTGGTTGAAGTCTATGAGGCCAATGGCTATAATGTTAGAAGATGCTAAGTCAAGGTGGTGAGCTGTTGCTGAATGGCAGTCAGGGGGTCAGAGGTGCCTGCTGTCAGGATGAGATCCGCGTGGTGCGGTCCCGACGTTGGTCTGATAGCCTCTAGTGGTTCACGTCTACTGTTTTGGGCGAATCTGAGACTGAGCGTGAGCTTTCTGGTCGCCTCACGCTATGTGAGCAGGAATTTAGAGACAGTCAGTTTGCGAAGGGAATAACGTCGTTTTGCGTTATGTTTTGAACATGGACATGATCATAACATTTATAGGGCTAGTCATGAGCTTTCCAACGCACCAAACCATGCGCGATTCGGCCAAGCGTAGCCCAAGTTATGCTTGCCGAAGCGCAGGTCTCACCCACCACAGAAACGCCTAACGCCTCCATGGCGCGCACACGCCGTGGCGCCTTCCTTCACGTGCGAAGCGCCTTTCCCGAGGCGCAGATCCACTTGCACGTGGTGTAGGGGTCCCCTGCACTGTTTCCACGCACCCTACCCACTTTTGGGTCGAGTTTGGTGATGGGGTGTGACGAGGTTCGAAACCTGTCCGCGGACCTGCAGTCAGAATTTTGACTAAGTCCCCGAGTAACAAAACGTACTACTGGGTTTCGGACGCCGAGCCATGATTTTGGCTAAGTCCCCCAGTAACAACCTGCACTACTGGATCCGGTGGATGATCCACCTGATCAGGCGGATCATCCACCGGACGCCTCGGCAGGCCTATCGGAGCATTTTCTCCACATGGTAATTTTGTTACTCGATCCGGTCGATTATCCACCGGATTTCGAGTCGCAGCCGGCTCGCAGAGTCG
>SZWC01006117.1:90978-107757 GCA_023375785.1 Penium margaritaceum
GAGTAACAAAACGTACTACTGGGTTTCGGACGCCGAGCCATGATTTTGGCTAAGTCCCCCAGTAACAACCTGCACTACTGGATCCGGTGGATGATCCACCTGATCAGGCGGATCATCCACCGGACGCCTCGGCAGGCCTATCGGAGCATTTTCTCCACATGGTAATTTTGTTACTCGATCCGGTCGATTATCCACCGGATTTCGAGTCGCAGCCGGCTCGCAGAGTCGGTGCGCACACCCCAACTTCGGAAGGCCATATCTCCCTCGATACTTGTCCGATTCCGGCGAAACAACTTCCACCGGATTCAGCGACTCGTCAACTTTACGGGGCAATCCTCCATTTTAGGATCCGAGCAATTGTCGAGTCGCCAGATCCGCCGGAGCGGAGTCTTCACTTTCTGGCGGCTCGTCGGCGCCTCCCGGCGCCGCACTTGGGCATGCGGAGGGGCAATTTTTCAACACCTGCAACGCCTCCTGTGGGCTGTTGCTGCTGCTGCTGTTGCTGCTTCACTTGCTACCATTTCACCTGCTCCTACTACTGTTCCTGCTGCTGCTGCTGCTGTTGCTACTGTTGCTACTACTGCTACTATAGCTATTGCAATTGCTGCAAGAAGAGGGGGGGGTACCCTCCTTGGGGGTCCTCCCAACGGAGGAGGAGCCCTTTCCACTGGGGCTATTAGCCATGGGTTTTGGTCTCTTCATTTTTCTTGGTTTTTGTTTTCTTTTTCATGCTGCTGATGTCAGCATTGACATCATCCTAGAGCAGCTGGCATCAAGAGCTGCTGCCGCGTTATCTGCTTCTGCTATTGCTATAGAGTTTCTTTCCCACCTTCCCCCTTCCTTTGTTGATGATGTCAACAATGACGTCACAAGTGACGTCGGTGGCTGGATGCTGACGTCAGTGGCTGGATGCTGACGTCAGTAGCGGCCGTTGTTAGGATTACTGCCACATTGCTGTAGTGGCTACTATTAGTGATGTCGTTGCTCCTGCTCTTGCTGCTGCTGCCGCTGCATGTCGCTAGTGCTACTGTTGTTGCTGCTGCTGCTACTATTACTATTGCTGCTGCTGTTGTTACTAGTGCTGCTGCTGCTACTGCTCATGTAACTACTATTACAGTTGCTACTGCTACTGCTGTGATGGCTGTTTTGGTAGCAAAAATTGCTAGTGATGCTACTGTTGTTGCTGTTGTAGTTGCTGCTCTAGCTACTGTTGCTGCTACCACTGGTGCCACCGCTACTGCCGCTGCTGCTGCCGCTACTGCTGCGTGCTGCTGCGGCTATTGTGGCTGCTGCTGCGGCTATGGCAGCTCCTACTGGATTGGTGAATTTTTTTATCTTTTTTTCCTTTTTGACTAGCACAGCGAGCTCTGCTACTCGCCGTGGGCAGCGAGCTGCGAACAGCAAGCTCGCTGCTTGCTGTGCACAGTCCGCTGCTCGCAGTAAGCAGCAGGCTCGCTGCTTGCAGCCCGCCGCTCGCGGCGACCTGCGCGCTGCAAGCAGCAGCAGCTGGTGGTGGTTGCTGCTTGCTGCTGCTCTTTGTTGCAGTTGTTGCAACCAGCTGTTGCTGCTCCTTGCTACTGTGGCTGCTACTGCAGCTACTGGAGCTTGCTACTGATGCTGCTCTCTACCGCTGCTGCTACTGAGAGTTGTTGCTGGTCACCGCTGCTGCTTGCTATTACGGGCTGCTGCGGTTGCTGCCAGCTTCTACTGTTGCTGCGAGCTGCTGTTGCCGCCGGCTGCTGCTGCTGCACGCTACTGTCGCTCACTGCTGCTGCCATTGCTCGCTACTATTGCTTGCCCGAGCTGCTACTGCTGTTCGTTGGTGCTAGTCACTACACGTGGGTGACGTTGCCACGTGCGTCGTCGCTCGCAGGTTTTGGACATGGCCTGCCGCTCCCCTCCTCGCATCACGCATGGGGGTGAGTGCTGCCAGAAAAAAACCTACAGCATTTTCCCTTGCCTTGTGGCCGTGGGAAAAACTCTAATGCCGCCACCAGGCAAGTCAATGCTGGCGGAAAAAATCTGGCAGTATTTCTGCTACACTAACGCGTATGGGGGTCCGCCGGCGTTGTCTAGCACTTGTACGCTAGTCTTCTACTGGTGCTGCTATGCTTTGACTCTGATACCATAAAGGAAAAGCTAGGCATCAGGTTGGGGCAACAGTGTTGTTGATGCAGCTTGCGGGCTTCCACGCTCGTTGCTTAAGTCTGCTGCCCCTAGAGTCTACTGCTCTAGAGTCAAAGTCTGGAAGCTCTGGGTTTGCTACTTAGAAACGCGGACGCCTGTGTTAGCGTCAGAAAGCAGCTAAAAACTGAAAGTGACTGATTAGGAATGAAGAATGAGTAACAATGGGAGACCCTTCCAAGTTCTAGCTCCCCCCCCCAGCTCTGTAGAATTTCTTACTCAGCTAACCAACCAATCATAAAATATCCTTAGACCTATTTTCTGGCAGGTAGGGTTTTGTCAGTGAGCCCTGCGAGACGGCCGACAGCGCAAAACCGGGGCGGCGTCTATTTCGCCTGAAAACTGGACCATGCCAAAATACCGACATTGTGAACACAGTCTTGCTGTCAGAATCAGCTACAAAAACAGCAGCAAAGAGTTATGGCTGCCTGAACGCAGGCAATGCCTACGATGGTCCTTGATGCCCCAGAGTGCCACGCAACACAAGACATGGACCCTAGGCAGAGCATGACACTACAAACGCAACGATACAGCCAGATCAAACGGCTGATGCATGCACACTGCATTTGCGCTAGCAGTGACCGCCGGCAGCCCTATTGTGATTTGTGACGTTCCTGTTGACCTATACAGTTTACTGTGACCACTCCGACGTGTCCATACTCGTGCAGATCCCTGATGCGGACTCTGGTGGTATCGGTGCGTCATCTGGTGGTGGACTACCAGCTTGGAGCTGACCAATGACCGTTCCAGAGCTCTGGACCCTATCCGGGACCTCATGCAATTTTTCTGCAGCACGCAGGACTTTATCGGTGGACTGGCCGTGGTTTGATTTGCATGTTTTTACATTGTGTGTCCACCATTTGATGCCGGATGCATGCACGTGACTAGTCGTAGCGTCCGGTTTGTGATTGTGCACGTCTAGGTTCACACAACGTAGTGTACTTACATGTGTGCGCAGAGTTACGTCCAAAACAGTGGTTTTGGGCCGGTTTTAGGACAGACCTTGCACTTTCGCGTGCGACACCCGCCGTGCGCCGCGGCAGGTACTTTTGCCATGCACTTGTCATTTTTCATTACTCTCTGCAAATGCTATTGAAACATTCTGGCACTTTGCCTTCTGTCTCCTAGCCAGACCCTTGCCGGTGTGTGCACGACTTGTGACTGTCGTCACTGTCTGACCGGGCACTGACGCCCAGTCACCGGCTGTGTCGCTAGGAAGCTTACATGCATCTTCGCATGGTATCAGAGTGGTGAGACAGTTCTTACCGAACTGTGTAAGAGAGACGTAGTAGAGCAGCATCATTGAGAGCCACAACTGCAACAAATCCACAAGGACCTGTCGACGACAGCAGACCAGCGTCGACGTCGCTCACCATCACCATGTGAGACTGCAGTTGCCAGCAGCATTCAGCAGCAGCAGTAGTAGTGTAGCAAAGTAGCAACACAACAGCAGCTCCAACAGCAGCAGCGACAGCAATGCACGGAGGTAGCACCACAGCAGCAGCGTGCGGTGACAGCACTATGGCAGCAGCTTAGAAGCAGCGGTAGCAGCAGCAGCGGCAGAATCAACAACAGCGGTACAGCAGCAGCGTAGTAGCAACGGCAGTAGCATCAATAGTGTAACAGTAGAGCGCAGCAGCAATAGCGGCAGTAGTGCGCGGCAGCTACAAAAGCATGCAATAGTTGCAGCACATTGAAGCAACAGCAGCAGCACGCGGCTGCTGCCACAGCCACGCGCGCAGCGGCCAGGTGGCCGTTTTGCATGCAACCGCGCGGCCGCAACTGCAGCTGACGATGCAACAGCAGCAGCAACAGAGCGGAAGCTGCTACGTAGCTTCCGCGGAGCTCCCACGCGACTGTTGTGGAGCGGCCGCCACCTCGCACAGCAGTCGCAAGGGTTGACAACAAAAACAAAAAAAGGAGAGGGCGAGCTGGCGTCAGCATGCTGAATTGCTGACGTCATCAGGTCTTGCTGACGTCAGGAAATTTCTGTTGACGTCAGCACCTGCCTTAGTGAAGTTTTTGGTTGGAGGGTCGAAAGTTGTCAGCGTTTCAACTCCTCGAGAAACGCTCACATTTTTGCAACTAGACCACTTTGACGTCTCGGCCCATAACGAGCGGCACCATGGCTCCGTCCGACGAGAAGGGAAAAAGGGTGCTAGATCCCTCTTCTTCCTCCTCAGGGCTCATGAGCCCATGTTCACAGGCCATTGAGGACCTGCGGATCGAGCAGGACGAGATGCGTCGACTACATGAGGAGCAGACTGACGTCATCCGTACACTCACCGAGCTCCTTCGAGGTCATTCCACGACTCCACGAAAGACTTCTGAGGGAGCGGCCGGAGTCGCACCCTCTACACAGCACTCAGCTCCAGCATCGGAGATAGGAGTTGGAGCCAACCCGCCACCCCTTGAAGCTTGGGACGAGGATCCACACATGCCAGGCATGGAGGGCGACTCCCCCAAGCGTGAGATTCGTGTGCTTCAGGAGCGTATCTGCCAGCTTCAGACGAGCTCTCGGCCCCCACACACATCCTGCTTTCCGGAGCCTCGATCATCGCCTGACCTCCCACCCAGCGACTTCCCTCTTCCCGGCGTCTTTCCCATCTCTCGTCCTTCCCAGCCTGTGGTTGTTCTCCCTATGGAGCGGCAACCCAAGGACATCGAGACGTCGCCCCCCCCGGTATGTCAGCAAGGACAGCTTTGACTGCTGGGAGATCCTCTTTCAGGTCTAGGCCACTTCAGAGGGCGTGTGGTCCTACTACCACAGTCCGTATCAGACTACGGACCGAGCTATGGTACTGACAGCAGTTAGGGCGATGCGCAAACTCCTCTATGCCATACCGCGCGAGACCGTCGTTGACTTCCGCCCGTTCCTTGGCGAGGCGGGCACAGGCACTGGCGTTGATCCATGTGGGGGCTGGGACCTAGCGTTGTCCCTGTTTGCTGCAGAGACGCACGCCAGCCACGCTGCACACATCCGTGCCTTTCACTCCCTTTGCTTGGGGCCTACCGAGCCCGCAGCAAACTAGTGAGGTCCTTGCCAGAAGTCACCTGGAGCAACTGGATCCGTCCGCACAGACTCTGGTCAGTCCTTGCCAGTCCAGGGTGTTGGGGTCGTGCATTTCGATGGTCTGTCTGGCCCCTTGTATCTCTCAGAGGTATTTTTTGTGCCTGACCTTGAGCTGAATTTGCTTTTTGTACGTGCTTGCACACCGATGGGACTCTCTGTGGAGCAAAATGTCGAGTCCGCGACTGTGACTGCTATTGACACTCGCAGTGTTGTTCCCTGCCTCTGTTGTGGATGACCTGTATCGTGTCTCCCAAACTTCTGCTCCTTGCTCTCCCTCTATTTCAGCTCGTGTTTTTATCACTGGTGTCCTGTCTCCTGAGCACCAGTGATTGCTTCATCGCCGTCTGTGTCATGTGGGCTATGTCGAAGCTCATTCGGACACTGCCCGCTCTCGGTCTTGACGCGGCTTCTTTTGAGAAGCCGCCCAAGACCAACTACCTCTTCTGTACCAAGGGTAAGATGCATTGCTGCACTTACTCTGACTCCCCCTCTCGCGCCCTTCACCCTCTCGAGTTAGTCCATTCAGACCTCCTTGGTCCTCGTCCTGTGGAGTCTTTTTCGGAGCGGGGTCGATACGTCCTGACCGTGACTGATGACTTCACCCAGATGCGGTGGATCTACAGCCAGCGCCAGAAAGTGACGCCACTCTCGCTGTTTGCCTCTGGCTAGTGATGGCTCAGCGTCAGTCCCGCCACACGCTGCACACCTTCCGCTCAGATCGTGGTGGCGAGTTTCTAGGCAAGATGGATAGCTTCTTCGCTGAGCACGGGATTATTCACCAGGACTCCACTCCTGCTACTCCTTTGCAGAACGGAGTTTCTGAGCGTTAGAACCGCACCATGGAGGATGCGGTTCGCGCTATGCGGTCTGAGTGTGGTCTCCCGGAGTCCTTTGCTTTTGAGGGCTTTGCCTACATAACTTGGGTCTAGAACCGCCTCCCGCACCGTTCCCTTCCGGACCACGTCACACCGTATGAGCTTTTGTTTGGTCACCGTGCTGACCTACGCCTTGCTCGCGTGTGGGGGTCCTTGGCTTCTGTGTGGTACACCGAGGACCAGCAGGGGTCCAAGGTCTCACCGCGGGGCCGCTTGTGTGCCTTCATCGGCATCTCCTCGCGGTCGAAGGCTTGTCGTTTTTGGGACCCTACTCGTCGTCGCATGGTTGAGTCTCCTGACGCGCTCTTCTTTGAGTCCCTCACCTACCGTGATCTGACATTGATTACATCGCTGTTTGTCACACACTTTCCTACGTGTGAGGTCTCTCGTTGGATGGGGGAGTCTGTCTTGGCGAGCATCCCTCGCCTGGATGATGTGTCCGATCGAGCTCCCTCCACTTCATGGTCTCTGGCTCTTGATGACCAAGCGATCATCACCGTCGGCCCAGAGATCTTTCCAGCACCGCCGAATTCTACCCCCGTTCCCTCGCATCCCTGAGGTACCCATGACTCTACACCTGTGCGTACTCCTGTGACCGTACCTGTGTCTGCCGGCACTCCTTCCTCTATGCATGGCCCTTACCCCGAGTCACGTGTCTCCCACACCCGCATCTCCTCGCACGGCACCATGAGCTCTCTTGCCTCAGCCTTCCCCAGCTGCGCTTGTACCTGCTCTTGAGCTTGAGGTGCGCCCCTCGAGCCCAGGTTACTCCCGTGAGCCTGGAGGTTGCCTTCGACCGTTGGACTCCGGAGCTCAGCAAGTGTCTGGTCCTGCACCCAGGCACCTCACTCGTAGTATCGTGAGTGGCAATCCCGGCACAAATGCCCTAGGCCTGAGTGTCTGCACTAAGCACAAAGAGGTACATCCAGCATATCCGGTAGGGTACGATCTTGTCACTCGCGAGATTCACATCGCTTGTGATGCAGCAGCCAATCTCGTGGTCGTCAGACCTAGCACCGAGGGGTGTGCTCTTGCAACGCAGAGCTCTCCCTCTTTGGCGCCTGACCTGGGCTTACTGAGGGAAGCTCTCTCATCACATGATGTTGATGCTTGGCGTGCTGCCTGCGAGGATGAGCTTCGCGTCATCCGAGAGCACGGAGTTTACGAGCTAGTCGACCTTTAACCTGGGAGGAAGGCTATTCAGGTCAAGTGGGTCTTTCATAAGAAAGTGAAGCCGGATGGCTCACTGGAACGCTACAAGGCCCGCTTGGTCGTCAAGGGGTACTCTCACATTGAGGGCGTCGATATCACTGACACTTCTGTCCCTGTCGGCCGCATGACCTCAGCTCGAGCTCTCTTTGGTGTAGTGGCTCAGCATGACTGGGAACTGCACGAGACGAATGTGAACAATGCGTTCCTGCATGGCTCTTTGAATGAGGAGATTTACGTGGCTCAGCCACCAGGCTTTGAGGACGGTGACAAGTTGTGGCACTTGCGCAAGTCCTTGTACGGCCTCAAGCAGTCTCCGCAGTGTTGGAACCGAGAGATCACCGGCACTTTGACTCGTGCAAGATATGTACAGAGCGAGGCAGATCCCTCTCTCTTCATCCTACCGACACCTGAGTGGTTCACCGCCATCCTAGTCTATGTCGATGACCTTCTGATCGCGTCTCCGTACCTGGAGGTCGTGAAGGAGGCCAAGGGTGTCCTTCAGACTACCTATAGGATGAAGGACCTCGGTCCTGCATCAGTGTTTCTTGGTATGGAGATCGTGCGAGATCGCAAACGTCAGACACTGTTGCTGCATCAGGCCCAATACGCACGAGTCGTGGGGGAGCATTTCTGCACCTTCTTCGTGCAGTGCCCATCGCTTCCACACCTCTTACTCTTGATGGGCAGAATTCTCTGAAGGTGGATGATCCCACACAGTTGGGGGAGACAGTGGACGTGACCATGTACCTCCGTATCATCGAATCTCTGATGTACCTGCTCATTACCACACGTCCTGACATCACATTTGCCGTCAACCTCCTTGCCCAGTTTTTGCATGCTCCACGCGCTAGAGCCCTTCACGCGGCTGTGCGAGTGGTGCGGTACGTGGTCTCCACACCGTACCTCGGACTCTGCTTTTGCCGGCAATGTTCGGTGGTCCTTGATGGCTACACTGACAACGAATGGGCCTAGAGCCTAGATGGACGCAGTCGCACCTGTTACGTGTTTCTATTCGGTGGTATCGCTGTGTCTTGGCGCAGCAAGGAGCAGGGCTGCATTGCACGTAGCTCCTTGGAGGCAGAGTATGTCACTCTGGGTATAGGGGCTGCTGAGGCGGTATGGCTGCAGCGCCTGTTCCTTGAGCTAGGTCAGTCAATACCCACCGTTGTGCTCCGTTGCGGCAACCTGAGTGCTCTTGCCACTGCGGAGAACTCTGGTGTCTTTCATGCTCGCATGAAGCACACTGCAGTTGAGCATCACTTTGTGTGTGATTTGGTGGAGCGACAAGTGATCTCTGTCATTTGGGTTGGCACTGGCATGCAGCGTGCTGATTACTTGACGAAGGCACTATCGCGCGGAAAGTTCCTGGTGGCCATTTGTTCTGTCGAACTTCGCCCCTTGCCTGAGAGTGGTTGACTGTGGGGTGGTGTCTGTGTCCATGTCACATCTGTCATTACACTCGTTGTCGTGCTCGTCTCAGTGCTGCACGTGTATGGGCATGCGTACCATCGGGTCATGGGGGAGTGTTGTGATTTGTGACGTTCGTGTTGACTTGTACAATTTACTGTGACCACTCGGCTGTGTCCATACTCGTGCGGATCCTTGATGCGGACCCTGGTGATACCGGTACGTCATCTGGTGGTGGACTACCAGCTTGGAGCTGACCAACGACCGTTCCAGAGCTCTGGACACTACCCAGGACCTCTTGCAATTTTTGTGCAGCACGTAGGACTTCATCAGTGGACTAGTAGTAGACTTCAGTTGCATGTTTTTGCATTGTGTGTCCACCGTTTGATGCCAAATGCATGCATGTGACCAGTCGTAGCGTCTGGTTTGTAATTTTGCACGCCTACGTTCAGACGGCGTAGCGTTCTGGCATGTGTGCGCAGAGTTACGGCCAAAACAGTGGTTTTGGACCTGTTTTAGGACAGACCTTGCACTGCCGTTTGCGACACCCGCCGTGCGCCGCGGCAGGTACTTATGCCATGGACCTCTCATTTGTTATTACTCTCTGCAAATGCTATTGAAGCATTCTAACACTTTGCCTTGTGTCTCCTAGCCAGACCCTTGCCGGTGTGTGCACAACTTGTGACTGTCATCATCGTCTGACCAGGCACTGATGCCCACTCAGCAACTGTGTCGCTAGGAAGCTTCCATGCATCTTCTCAGGCCTGACCGCCGAGGAGGCTTGCTGATGGAGGTGAGCATGTTGCTGTGGAGAAGAGGCTCCAGCGAACTGCGAGTAGGCTCCAGTGTGTGTCGACTCCACCGGACGACACTCCAACAGCGTAGAATCTCGCGGTTGGTCATCTACACGCCGATGTACACAGGCCGGGAGGACACAACAGAGCACAACGAGGATGCGCAAAAACAATTAGTTGATGCACAATGCAGCCACTTAACTCCATACAATGTTTCTCTCAATGTAACATTCAAAACCTAACAAAATTGATTTGCTAGTACTTGGGGCATCTATGTGAATGACGTGCAACCAGACTTACCATGTGAATTTGGACTGTCTCATAAGGGCATTCTCGCATAGAAGTGGTTTACCATGCCAAAACTGGAATCTGAATGCAATACAATATGGCCAACTCAATGTTGAGACAAGAGGCCGTTAAAGTGTGAAAGGAAATAATGAATTCACAATTAAGTTGAAAGGAGGGTGCTTCAAGCATTGCACACAATTGCCTCTCATTCAGCAGTCGCGGCATGACGCCACTTGCACCATGAGTGCAAGAGAGAAGTGATCCAAAGGCCTTGCATCCATGACTTCCAACGGTCTTTTTCCATTTCACCAAGCCTCTGTGGTCTGGTCGCCAGAGCTCCAGAGCGTGCTACATTTGCTCTAGCAGGTGGGGCTGTTGGCACAGTCCTTGTTGGAGCTTGAAAGCCTGATGCGTGTACTCTTAGACGTTGAGCGGCCGGCGCGAGGGTTGTTGAGGCAACTGCTGCCCTATGGGCTGTCGAGGTAGCTGCTGGAGCCTGGGCTGTTGAGGCAGTTGCTAGCGCGGGGGCTGCTGAGACAACTGCTGGTGCGCAAGCTGTTGAGGCAGCTGTTGGCACGCTGGCTGTTGAGGCAGAAGAGCTCCCACTCCGTATGTCCAAGCGTGCTGCACTCAGTGCCTCCTGCACAGCGGTGAACACGAAGCAATGATGGAAACAACAGAGGCAGCTTCATTCAACCTTCATCCGGATGCTCATGCTCATGCACATTGATATGCACATTCATGTGTACATGCTAATGCACTCGCTCATCCTCATGCTCATGCACATGCTATTGCTCAAGCTCATCCACATGCAAGTACATGCACATACACATACACATACACATACACATACACATACACATTCACATGGACATGCACATGCTCATATTCAAGTTCATGCTTGTGCACATGCTCATGCTCATGCACATATGTTCATGCTCATGCACATGCCCATATGCTCTTTCCTATAATGATGCTCATGCTCATGCACATGCACGTGTACCTGCACATGTAAATGCTCTTGCGCGTACACATGCACATGATCGTGCTCATCCTCATGCTCATGCATGCACATGTGTATGCACATGCACATGCACATGCACATGTGCATAATTATGCTTATGCTTATGCTTATGCTTATGCTCATGCTCATGCTCATGCTCATGCACATAAATATGCACATGCACATGCGCATGCTGATGCTCATGCACATGCACATGCACATGCACACGCACATGTACATGCTCATGCTCACTTTCATGCTCATGCCTGTTCACCTGCACATGCTCATGCTCATGCTCATACTAACACTCATGCTCATGCACATGCTCTTCCTCTTGCTCATGCACTTACTAATGCTCATGCTCATGAGGTTGACCATGTCCACATGCTCATGCTCATGCTCATCCATGTGCTCATGCTCATGCTCTTGCTCATGATCATGCTCTTGCTCATGCAAACAATCATGCACATCCTCATGCTCATGGTCGGTCTCATGCTCACACTCATGCCCATGCTCATGCACATGCTCATGCTCATGCTCGTGCACATGCTCATGCTTTTGCTGATGCTCTTGCTGATGCTCATGCTCATGCACATGCCCATGCACATGCATATGCACGCATGCACATGCTCATGCTCATGCACATGCATTTGCACATGCCCATATGCTCATGCACGTCATCATGCGCATGTAAATGCCCATGCTCTTGCTCATGCTCATGCACGTGCACATGCACATGCTTATGCACATGCTCATGGTCATTGTCATGGTGATGCTCATGAACATGAACCTATGTTAACGTCGACCTCCGACCTAGTGCAGTCGGTCGAAGGTCGCCTGGTCACGACCAAGTCGCAGGTCGAGGTTGCGACCAGGGAGCGCCCCCAGCAGTTAGTCACAAGTGTGTCGTGGTTTCCAGGGGGCGGGGGGAGGGGGTNTGCTGATGCTCTTGCTGATGCTCATGCTCATGCACATGCCCATGCACATGCATATGCACGCATGCACATGCTCATGCTCATGCACATGCATTTGCACATGCCCATATGCTCATGCACGTCATCATGCGCATGTAAATGCCCATGCTCTTGCTCATGCTCATGCACGTGCACATGCACATGCTTATGCACATGCTCATGGTCATTGTCATGGTGATGCTCATGAACATGAACCTATGTTAACGTCGACCTCCGACCTAGTGCAGTCGGTCGAAGGTCGCCTGGTCACGACCAAGTCGCAGGTCGAGGTTGCGACCAGGGAGCGCCCCCAGCAGTTAGTCACAAGTGTGTCGTGGTTTCCAGGGGGCGGGGGGAGGGGGTTGGGTTACGGGACCCCCTCCCCTTGACGCTGTGTCCCTGATGCCATCTGGGAGACGCCGCAGGAGAGCCGCCGGCGATTGTTGCTGCAGGTTGCTGCCCGTCACCCCATGACGGCGTCACTTCACAGAACCTCCCTCCCGTCAGTTCTTGCACACTGACGGGAGGGAGGCGCTTCAAGAAGGTCCGCGGACCTGCGCGTCAGCGGACATCCGCAAACGGCGGATGTCTGCTGACGCACAGTTGACCTGCGCGTCAATTGACGCGCTGAGACCTGTGCGTCACTTAACTAGCAGGTCAACTGACGCAAGGGGCTGAGCCCCAACTCTTTTTTTTTTCCCTCCTAGACTGGGCGGGGAGGGAAAAAAATCAACAAAACACCGTCAGCGATGGGCGAGCTGCGTGACGTGATGGCGGCGTCCGATAAGGAACACAAAGAGCTCGTCGCATGCATCGAAGCCACAGGTGGACCACAGGACAGCCAGCCTGCATCACTTGCGCCCGCGCCTGCACCTACCACTCCTGCCTACAGTTACGACTGCTGCCGGCCCCACCACCGAACAACTTGTGCGCACGTCTGTCACTCCCTCGGCTGTTGTTCTGCTGTTCTCGCTCCAGCTCTGCTGCCAACATCTGCTGTTGCAGCAGGTGTGACTGCTCCTGTGGCTTCAGGTGCCACAACCCCTGCTGAGGGTAATGCTGCCTTGGAGCAGCAGCAGCAGCAGCGCAAGAGAGGTTGAAAGGCAGAGTCAGCAGCTTAGTCAAATACTGTCACCAAAGTTGTTGCTGCAGTTGCAGCAGTGCCGCTTGCCACAGCAGCTGGAAGCAGCGGCACTGCACTTGACGATGAGACGCAGCAGGCTGAATTGGCTCCTTTTGGAGCAGAGTCTGGTTCCATGTCAACACCACCACAGCCTTCAGCAGCAGCAGCAGGTGCAGCGGGCCCAGCTGTTGCAACGGTGGGCTCAGCTTCTGTAACAACAGCTCCCAGCAGCAGCATCGTTGGAGCTCCTCCCATGACCACTCTTTCTCCACAAGCAGTGCCATCCCCTGCACCAGCGGCAGGTGTGCTCACTGCAACGCTGCCTAGAATGCCTGCTGCAACTGCAACGCTGATGCTGCAGTGTCAGAAGATGCCAGTGCAGCACCTACTGCTACAACGCCAGGGGTTGCTGCAGAAGCAACTGCTGGCGGTGGCGGCAGCAGCGCATGTAGGGTAAGACCACGACACATCCCCCGCACTTCCTTCAACACCTCCGCTGCAGCTGGAGCTGCTGGTGCCTCGGGTGCTGCTTCTGCTGCTGCTGCTGCTACGGCCCCTGCTTACCAAGGCCACCGGACATGCTACTTCTGCAGCAAACGAGGCAGTTACTGCTGCTGCTACTGCAGCGGAAGACAAGTCGGAAGCCATGCACGTGCGCATGAGCACGGAGAGTGGAGTTGTTGGCGTTGAGATGGAGAACAGAGAGCTGGTGGATAGCATGCTGGAGAAGGACAAGGATGTTGGTGACTCAGCAGCTGCTCCTCCTACTGCTGTTGCTGCTGCTGCTGCTGCTGGAGATGCAGGGGAGACTGCTGCTGCAACAGAGGCTGAGGCTGGTCAGGAGGAGGAGAGTGAGGTGTGGTGGAGCAGGCGCAGTGTGACGGTTGCGAAGGAGGAGGAAGAAGGAGAGGGAGAGGGAGAGGGTTTGGGTGAGGGAGAGGAGGAGGGGTATGGCGCTGTAGCTGAAGGAGATGGCGAGGAAAATGCAGAAGCAGCGGGGGGAAGCGATGGGGGAGGGGCAGAGGGTGAGGCTGCGGTGGATGAAGAAGAAGGTGCCTTGCACATGGAAGGTGTAGAGGATGGTGAGATGGCAGGGGAAGATGGAGTGGGGAACGTGGCTGCTGGTGACGATTTGGACGAGGAGGGTGGTGGTGGCGGGGATGACGACGTGGTTGAGCTGGGTCTATATAAAGTGATGGAGGATGTCGCTGCTACTGCTCCTACTGCTGCTGCTACTGCTACTCCTGTGGAGGCTGCCGCCACTGAGGCTAGCACAGCTGGTGCTGCTGGCGTGGCAACGCCACCTGCTACTGACAGTTCCACCACAGTGGAATGATGCAAGCAACCCCATCCCCAGCACATCTGAAGCAGTCCCAGCTGTACCAGCTGCAACTCCTGGCAAAGACAATGCTGATGCAACAGCCACTACCACCGCTGCCACTGCCGCTGTCCCTGCACCACCTGTGGAGTCTGCCACACCTGCGGACGTTTCTGCGGCACAGAGCAGCCGGCAATCGACTGCACTGGATGTGATGGCACCAGCAGCCGCTGCTCCTGCAGCAGCTGCTCCGCGGGTCGCAGTAGCAGCGCCGGATGCAACAGCGGCAATGACACCAGGGCAGAGCCCGGGCACCGCCAGCAGAGGAGCACGCGGCACACGTGGAGGCAGACGTGGGGGCAGGGCTGGCTGCGGCCGCGGGAGCAGAGGGGGTGCTGCTGCAGGTGCCACTGCAGCTCCAGCAGGTGCAGAGGCTGCCACAGGAGCAACTGAGCCTGCTGCAATGCCAGCAGCAGCAGGCGGAGCAGCAGGGGGAGGAGCAGGGGGCAGCATCTTCGACTTGGCTCACAGGGCCGAGGCAACGCGTATGGACCGTGCGAAAAAGTTTGGACCAGTTTTGCCACACCCATCCGCTGCAGGTGCTGCTGCCTCTGCCACCCCAAGAGCCGTGACCCGCGCCATGGCAATGCAGCAGCGTGCGGCTGCAGCGGCAGCGGCGGGACGCGGTGTAGAGCGTGGAGGCAGTGAGAGAGGCGCGTCAGCAGGCCGTGGTGAACCAGCTCCCGCCGCACCCTCTCCTGCAGGGACAGCTGCAAGTACTTCCACCGCTGGCGCTCCTGCTGGCGCTGGAGATGGTGCTCCTCCAGCTGCCGCCAATAGTGGCGCCCCGCTGCGACTTCCACCAGCCCCTTCAGCGCCCTCGACAGCGACCACACAGACGAGTGAAGCCCCATGACTTGGCATAGTATCCCTGACGTTGCTAAACCTGAAGGAACAGGAACGCACAATTCGCCATTCACATGGCTCCTGCTCTAGCAGCCCAATTACTCGCCACCCGGCCGTGACCATCCACTGGAGCAGCTCGTCTCCCCTCTTCTTTGCATGCCATTGGTAAGGGCTTGGAGCAGGCAGGCCGATGTGATGTGGCTCAAGGTTTGTGTACATGTTGTGTGATGCATGAATGCACTAACTTGTTTGTGCATCCATCCATTGTGCAATTCTCTGCATGGGAAAAACAACACCATGGTTAAGAGGACCTTAGTCCTAGACTTAGAAACTATATCTGTTTTCTCCGGGTTAGTTGTGATTTCCATGAATGTTATGCATAGATACAATACCCACACTGTTTGTATGCAAGCGGAAAGTTATAGGTCAATCCGAGAACCTTTTGTGTTTGTCGACCTTCGACCTTCGACCTATTGGCCCGGCTGGTCTCCGTCGACCGGCGACCTCGACCTTTGACCATCGACCGGCGAGGTTAACTTAGACATGAACATGCATAAGCCAATTCTCATGATCATGCTCATGCTCATGCTGATTGTTAGTGCCCATGCTCATGATCATGCACATGCTGATGCAAATGCATGCGCACATGCACAGATTCATGCTCATGTATACACTCATGCTCATGCTCATGCACATGCTCATGCTCATGCTCATGCACAAGTTTTCCTTATGTTCATGCTCATGTACATGCTCATGCTCATGCTCATGTTCATGCACATGCACATGCACATGCACATGCACATGTATATGTTCATGTTCATGCTCATGCACCAGCAAATGCTCATGCTCGTGATCATGCACATGCTCATGCACATACTCAAACTCATGCTCATAGTCATGCTCATGCATGCAGATGAACCTGCATATGCGCACATGCACGTGCTCATGCTCAGACACATGCTCATATCATGATCGTGCTCATGCTCATGTTGACGCACATGCATATTCAAATGCACATGCACAGGCTTGTGCATAATTATGTTTATGCTCGTGCTCATAATCATGTGATGATCATGGTCATGCTCATTCTTATGCTCATGCTCATACTCATGCTCATGCTCATGACGGTGCTCATACACATGTTCATACTGATACTCATGTACATGCATACACATTTGCACACGTTCATGCTCATGCTCATGCTCATGCACATGTACATGCACATGCACATGCACATGCACAAGCTCATTATCATAATCAGTTCCCTACAGCCTCGCCACCTTCCCATGATGTGGCTGCACGGTCCGACTGGTCACGTACCACGCTGGGTGGAGAGAGAACTGCCACACGACACCATGCAAGGACAAGAAAGGAAACACGAGGGTCATAAAAGCAATGTGTCCACATAGTTCAAAGAGGTTTCTTCATGAAGAGCTCTTGCAAAGCAGGGTAAGAATCAAAGCACCTGTTCTTTGCAACGCTGTGCAAGACATGGACATGGCCAATTCCTCTCTTCATGGGTGATGAGGAGGAGCAGTCAACGCGGCCGGAAGGGGCTTCATGTCTACGGTACAGCTTCTCCTTGAAAATACACAACGAGATAGATGCTCTCTCTCTCTCTCTCTCTCTCTCTCTCTCTCTCT
>SZWC01006117.1:108078-130926 GCA_023375785.1 Penium margaritaceum
TCTCTCTCTCTCTCTCTCTCTCTCTCTCTCACACACACACACACACACACACACACACACACAACAGCACACAACATGAGCCGCAGTTGAAAAGAGATACAGCAAAACAAATTGGGACAGCACTCGCACTATCAGAGTCAGTCCACATTGTTATGCAAAGCAGAACAGCACAAGATCACTAGTTGAGCAAGAAACACACACCCATGCGTGCATGCAAGTTGCACATCACGCGTCAAATGGGAGAAACACTCATGAAAGTCGTCAAGCATGACGTTGGGAGTAACGGTGTTGGTAGGCGCTGAAGGGGTCCAAGTAGTCTACAACGACGCAAGCACTACAGGAATTATAGAGTAGCCTAAGTCACAACGATGGGGGCAAGATGGGTTGCAACAAATCTCAAGACCAAACTAGCGCAAGAGAACAAGAAAAATCACTTGAACGGTGTGCAAGCTCAACAAAGAAAGAAACTTCCCTGGTTCCTTGAAGGAACGAAAATGAGTTTGACGGTTCCACCATAGGCGTTAGCAGGAGAGACACGTGCTTTCCTTTCCGCGGGCCAAGAAGGGCATTCGCTACTCGAAACAGGGTGAGTGATTGCTGAGTGCACTGGGGGGTGCACTGTGCACGTCGTCTCATGGCCAGCTCCGAGACCAACTATCATCATGTCAAACATCACGATGGTGCAATGGACACGCAAGTCAGTTACGAAAGACATGCTATTACAACATGGGGTTTCTCTAAAAGCCGCATGGTTGATGGGGAGAAAGCTTTGGCATAGACTGCACCCTTTACATGGCCAGCCCACACCCCCTTACGCAGCCCAAGGCATCAAGACTCAGATTTGTTCTCGAAAGGTCAGGTGCCAAACGTGGGCGGTGAGACAGGTTAATCTGAGGCGAACAGATATCTACGATGGAGCCCCCTCATCTTCATACAAAATGTGGTATGTCACTCCATCGCAAACAAGGAGAGAAGGAGATAATCTGTGGAGTCAGCATCTTCTAGTGTGGCAAGGGGAGCAAGCGAGAAAAACGGGGTGGGGAGAGAGATGTTGCAAGAAACTTGTTTTATAGGTAGGCGTACGCGTTTCGGCCTGAGCCTTCATCATCACCTGTGATCCTAAACAAGAGGGCAGGTCCAAGATATAAGACTAGCATGCAACATCCAGGTAGAGAGGTAGGTGGGACTCGTCACATCCGAGGTGCGACTCGGCAGGTCCGAAGTGCACTCCCATGAAAGAGTGTGTTTCCATCTGTTCTGCGTGCGTGTGCTTTGACGTATGCAGATTGCAGGAATTACGGACAAGCGTTCCGAGGTCCCCCTTGGGGGAATTTTCAGTCCGGTTCCGGGTTGGAACCCGGACCTTTGAACCAGGTCCTCGTCCACCATCTCTTTCATGATCCAATCGGCGCCGCTGCCCGCGGGGTCCTCGTAGCCATGAACCCACACCGGTATGGGGAGCCGCCCGGGGGGGGTGCCGGTCTCGGAGGGCTGACACCTTCGTCGCTGTGTCCGCCGCGAGGGGGTGGTCCTCAAACAGCCGCATGGCGCGAGAGAACGCCCCCGCAAGGACTAGGCTCCACGCCTTCTGCCGTGCCATTGTCGCCGCCACCCCATGCTCCACAGTTGTCTGTCGGGTGGCGGGTCTGCGACAACCCGCGCCCGAGCTGCTGGCCGCACCTACTCCAACACCTCCACGAGAATTCCCACCCAGTCACCAGCCTCTAATGAATTACCAGCCGAGAGTCTCGGACGCAATCGAGCTCCGTCATGCCTGCCTGTCGTGCTAGGCCAATGTCGAGGAGCAGTGCGGCATAATCTGCGTCGTTGGTGGCGGCGCCGGCAAGTAGCTCCCACACCAAGCAGAGGGAGACCCCCTCCAGGTCGGAGAGGATGGCACCGGCGGCCCCCCATGGCTGTCACCGCCGAGATCCGCTACGCCGTCAAGCAGCCAATGTGGGGGAGAGGTGAAGTCACACAGGACAGGGGGGGCGGGGGAGGGGGGTGGCGGCCCTAGGGAGGGCGAGACGGAGGGCCGGGTTCAAAGGGGGGGGGGAGGAGGGGGAAGAGGGCAGGCAAAGGGAGAGGGGGGAGGAGCAGATGGGGGCGGGGGCGGAGTCGCTTCATTATAACATCCGCGGATGTACTTCATAGTTGGGCTGTACCTTCATTAGGTGTGAAGTGTGATGCCGTACCTGGTGACTCACTAACTGACAATCCTGCTTGTTCATGAACCGAGACGGTTCATAATAAGTGGGGACAAATGTAGCAGGAGGGCCGGTTTGACGCTCCCTCCTTGCTGAAGCGAGGGGTGGTTGCGCACCACCCCTTGCGTCAGCGAGGGCTGGCCGGCGGCCAGCATTTCGCTGGCCGCCGGCCAGCTCGCTGCCGGCCGGATGGACGGCCGGCGGCCAGCCAAGCAACCGGCCGGCCAGCCGCCAGCCGCCGATCGCAGCCTCAGCCCGATCGGCGGCTGAGGGGCCACGAGGGCCTCGAGGGCAAGGCCTCGTGGCCTCGTGCCCTCGCCCCCCCTCTCCCTCCTTGCAAACAAGCAAGCGAGGACGAGAGATAGGGGGAGCAAGGGCGAGGACGAGAGAACTGGCGCGAAATCGCCAGTGTGTCTCGCACGCGACAATTTTGTGCCAGAACGTCAAAACGTAAATCGAAGTTTGTTTGGGATAAAATTCAACATAAAATAACAAAATAACTTGTGCATACACACGATTTTTAGGTAAAAACCCCCGGTTTGGGTCCCAAAACCAGGGGTAAGGCTAAAAACGGAAATGGGCCTCCGGAGACTCGAAATATTCGAGTCTCCCTACTCTGGGTCGTTGATGAAGATTGCCCCTCAGTCCTGTGAAGGGGGTAAACCCCTGACGCGGACTGAGAACGTCATTCTGCGAACTGCGACGACGACTTCAGAGCAGGAGCTGGAGACTCGACCTGTTACAATATCCCTACACACAGTAATAACATAACCGGTCATGCACCTTCACTTACACTATCATCATCCACTTTCCATCCCTATCCCTCTCCTACCCCACCCCTCCGCTCAACCAATACAAACCTACCTCAATCACTCTGGTTAGAACAATGTACAAAAAAAATCTCTACAAATAATCCACACATCCAGCCATACATTTTCACTTACACCCTCCACATGCATTTTACTCCCTTCCCCCGCACACAACCACCGCCCACCAAAACACTCAAAACCAACGTAGAAAATCATATATTTTTTCACAAAATCCACCTATTTGGGAAAACATCTCCACTTTCACTCCCCACATACACTTCCTACCCCTCTTCTCCCATCCCTCATCCAACCACCAATGAGAAATCTTATACACATGACTCAAACATGTACACACAAGTACAAATTTCTATACACAACACATACACCCAACCATATACCTCCTCTTACAATCCCCACATACACTTTCTACCCCCACAACCCCTCTCTGCCATCCCATCCAACAACCACCAACCAACCTCAAACACAAAAATCAAACCAACATACACAATTCCACATCTTTAGACAAAATACATACAGCTTGCCATACACCTCCACTTAAACTCCCCGCAGTCACTTTTCCATCCTTCCCCCTCAACCCAACCACCAGTCACCACATGAATAAAAAAAATACACAAGTAAATATTCTACAATCAACATAGTGTCCAACCATACACCTCCACTTGCAATACCCATATACATTTTTAGTGCTTTCCCTCCCCTATCTACCCAAGCACCACTGATCAAATCACAAAAACCAATAACCATGGGAGTATCTTGCATAGAAGCTTCCTAGTATACCAAATAACATTATCCACACTCCACCAGATGCGAGAAATACCTTTGGTGAACTCTACATTAATGGTCGCTCATCCGATAGGTCCCTTTCACTGTCCGTCTGTTACCTGTCTTTTGGCTTATCTAATGATCAATGTTTCAATGTGGAGCTAGCTCTCGTGACAGCTAGTTGGGAAAAACCCCTTTGAACGTTTTGACAAGTCATGCAAACCCCCTCGGAATGGCTTCAAATTTGTCAAGTGTTGAGGCCGATGTGGCTGCCTCTGCTGCTGTGATTCTTCCTCTCCCCCTTTCTCCACATGGACTAACCACGCTTGAGCTTCACGTCACAGATGTCTCTTGGCCATGCCCACGGATATCGGTTGGCGTTTTGCGACTGTTGAAACTTCCTCTGTTGCTTCCACCTCTGCTGCTTTCCCTACCGGCCACTACGTCATGGGTCGCTTGACTAGAGGCATATGTTGGTTTTGGCCATTGATTCTGACATAGAACGATCCGCTGCTCTAGTCCACTTGCAGATTGTGCCAGTACATGAATCTTGCCCGAGGATGATTTTGTTGTCACTCATTGTGAAAGTTGTCCAGACCGTTATGTCGTGCACATATTCGATTGACAAGCAAAGATGTTCTCAACCTCGACAGATCTACAGGCATCTATCGACTCTTTCTTCTTCAAACACCCATGGTTCGGTCTGGCAACCCAGCTTTTGCACCATGACATTGCTTACAAAAGTGTAAGAAACTCCTCCATCCAGTAGTGTAGGTACCATTTTGTGACTCTTATAGCCCATCAGTTTAGATATCACCAGTTAGTCTTCACCATTCACCAACAGTATCACCAGTTGGTCATCCTCGTATCCCTCGTAAAACGTTTCAATCTCGGGAACCCTCGTGTGGGACGACGTGAGCCGTTTCAATGGGTGATCAGCCAGCATAGATGTTTTTTATCATATAAGAACCTTATTCTCTACTACCGTGTGTTGCTATTTTCAAACTCCAAATTGATTCCCCTTACCGCGGATCAAGGACCTGTTTGACCAACTCTAAGGGGCAAACGTATTTTCATCCTTGGATCTGTCTCAATGTTACCATAAATTCTGTAAGACGGAAGATGATGTTCCCAAATCCGCATTTCAAATGCACATGGGACACTATCAGGTCCGAGTTTTATGTTTTGGGCTAACAAACGCCCCAACAACATTCCAAGGAGAAATGAATCAAACATTTGCCAAGGAAGTTGGTCAGATTGCCTTGGTCTACCTGGACGACATCCTGGTTTTCTCCAAATCCATGGAAAAGCACATAGAACATCTACGAGAGGTCCTTGCAATCCTTCGGGAACAAACATTCTATAAGAATGTGAGCAAGTACAATTTTACAGAAGATGAGCTCGAATACCTTCCACACATAGTCAGCAAGGAAGATATCCGTATCGACCCACAAAAGGTCCAAGGCGTCGTGGACTGGCCATACCCAGAAAATTTTGGGCAGATTCGGTCATTCCTTGACCTTGCAAACTATTTCCGACAATCTATGCAAGGGTATTCGACCGTGGTGACGCCGCTAACCAGGCTCACAAGGAAGACGTACATTGGGAGTGGACTTCTGATTATGAGATTCATTTTCTCAAAGTCATAAAGCTTCTATCCATAGAACTTGTCTTAGTTATTCCCAATGCATTGCAACCGTGGGAGGTGCGATGTGATGCATCGCTAGAAAGTCTTGGAGCAGTCCTCATGTAGAACGGTCATCCAATTGCGTATGAGAGCTGGAAGCTCATCCCCGCGGAGATGCGGCACACGACTTGGGATCAAGAACTCCTTGTGGTACTACATGCTTTAAAGATGTGGCATTGCTACCTTGAGGGTACTAGACTGGGTGTGTCAGTCGTGACCGACCATAACCCATTGGTGTTTTTCCAAACGCAACCGAACCTAAGAAGACGACAGGTGTGTTCGAGCGAATATCTGAGCTGATTCTTGTTCACATGAGACTGTCGGCCAGGACGTATCAACCTATCCAATCCACTAAGCTGACAGCCCATGGAAATCAAAGCAACCAGCAAAGTTGTTGGGTGTTTTATGGCCATTGTGACAGCAACAGTGCAAACACCAGACCCTCGTGCACCTCTGCGGCAACCACCTCGAGAGATTATCCACAACAACCGTTTTGTAAACAGGATTCGGATGGCATACTCTGTGGATTGTTGGTTTCAAGACTCTTGAAATTTAGACGATTACGGATTTGTGGAAGCCACATGAATCTTCTGGCACAGAGGACAAGTTGTTATACCGGACTCGGTAGACTTTCAAGCGAAGAGTATCTCCTAGTTCCACAACCCGCCGGTCGCAAGTCATGTGGGACCTCGAAAGACCGGACAGTTACTCTTGGACCACTATTGGTTGCCACGATGAATTGTCGATGTCTATAAGTATAGCATGACATGCAATCCATATGTGTGAAAAAAGGCTAGTAACAAAAATCCTGCTGGATTCCTCCAGTGCGCGACGATAGGTGGTGCGATGTGGTGCAAGGTTGTACATTGTGGCATAAGATGGGATCGGATGGTGCAGGGTGATACAAGCTGGTACAAGGTGGTGCATGGTTGTACAGGATAGTTCAGGATAGTGGAGGGCGGTGGAGGGTAGTACAGTGAGGGAAAAGATGGTGCAGGATGGTGCAGGATGGTGCAGGGTACTGCAAGATGATACATAGTAGTATAGGATGGTGTAAGATGGTAGAAGGAAATCTACTATGGTGCAGGGTGGTGCACAGTGGTGAAGGGTAGTTCAGGATGGTGCAGGATGGTGTAGGATAATGTAGTGTAGTGTAAGGTGGTACATGATGGCTCATGGTGGTATATGATGGTGCAAGGTAGTATTATGTGGTACAGGTGTAGGATGGTGGAGGTGCAAAGTGGTTCAGGGTTACGCATGGTAGTGTAAGGTGGTACATGGTGGTGTAGGATGGTACAGGATGGTGCAAGATGATGCAGGGTGGTGCCAGGTTATGCATGACAGTGTAAGATAGTGTAAGATGGTGCACGGGTTGTGTACGATGGTGTAGGGTTATGCAAGGTGGTATAGGGTGGTATAGGATGGTGCAGGTTGGTAAAGGATGGTGTAGATGATATAGGGTGGTATAAGGTGGTGCAAGGTGGTATACGATGGTACAATATTGTGTAGGATAGTACAGGTTGAGGTAGGATGGTATAGGGTGGTACAAGATGGTACAAGGTGGTCCATGTTGGGAAANTGCAAGATGATGCAGGGTGGTGCCAGGTTATGCATGACAAGGTAAGATAGTGTAAGATGGTGCACGGGTTGTGTACGATGGTGTAGGGTTATGCAAGGTGGTATAGGGTGGTATAGGATGGTGCAGGTTGGTAAAGGATGGTGTAGATGATATAGGGTGGTATAAGGTGGTGCAAGGTGGTATACGATGGTACAATATTGTGTAGGATAGTACAGGTTGAGGTAGGATGGTAAAGGGTGGTACAAGATGGTACAAGGTGGTCCATGTTGGGAAATGGGCCATCCGGCTCAGTTTTAGGTCCATAGCTGCAAGTTCTAGGAAACTACCAATTGCCTCCTCAGATCGACAATCCATCTTCACCATTGGAAGAATCAAGTAGCAAGATATCTACGATTCAAGTTTAATGCCGATCCAACGGTTTGGATTGGGAGATATGAATTTGCGGAGTTTCCGGGGTCATCGACCGCTGGTGTCTAGGTGATCATGGGCGCTGGCTCCATGCCTTAGCCTCAGAAAAGAAAAAGGCAAGAGGTCCAGAGTCAAGATCTGATAGGAAAAATGTCCAAAAAGGTCCTAGATTCTTGGATTGCTTTGTCAGAGTGTGCTGACTAGGAAAAAGGCACCTCTCCTTACTTTTCTCGCACGCAACGATTTTGCACTGAAGCGTCCAAAATGAAATTCGAGTTTGTTTCGAACTACGAGTTTTGAAACCGGAAAACTTGTGCAAAATCACAATTTTGAGATAATACCTCCTCGTTTTGGGCTTCGAACGAGGGAGCGAGGTAAAAATGGAAATGGTCCTCCGGAAACTTGAAATATTCCAGTCTCCCTACACGAGTCATTGATGACGATTGCCCCCAAGAGTGACGCGCAAGGGAAAACCCCTCGAGTGAGCTCTAGACGCCATTCTGTGAACTCTGACAACAAACTAAGTGTAGGAGCTGGAGACACAGCCGTTACACCGGCGTTCGGAAGAATAGGACTCCCCTACCCACTGACCTGAGAATATTGACATTTTGCCCACAAACAAGGAGAAAACGCAACATGTCGACGGTGCATGCGATGCAGGATTGACATGCATACATCATCAATTTCTTTGAATATTCACAAACCCCTCATTTGAGGGGTTCGTGAATATTTGTGGAGGAGGGGAGGGGGTGGTTACGTTTGGTTTGCATGGGGGGTCCAAAACTCCCCATGCATTGAAAGGGAACCTACTGGGCTGCGCTCTCGCGGGGCCAAGCAGGGGCCCGCCCAAAAATAAAACCCTCAACCCCGAATGTAATTCGTGGTATGGTTTGATTGGGGTTTGCATGTTAAAACTAGAACGGTTTGCGTATTAGGGAGACAAAAGGCATAATAACCCTTCTACCTAATCTGCGAGGGGGTTGGTGAGGCCCTACCCGACAAACAAATTGTATTGACGCCCTGTGTAACGGAAGTGGTCCGTTTTGCGACTAACTTCTGAACCCAAAACGTAGGCCCTCCTAAAGTGTAGTCCCAGGGAGGAGGGGCGAATGGTCGCCTCAGCCATTTTGGCTGAGACAAACCGCGCCAGAACGGACATAGTCGTCATAGGGCATTTTTACAAACATGCAATCTAAAAACCCTATCGTTCCACGTGGCACGGCCACGTGGAAACAAGACCCTAGCGACCAACTAGAGTGGAGGAGGAGTGACGCGATGGATTTTCCATCGCGGCACTCCTTTCTCCTCAAATCCGGCCACGGGCTATATTCCGGGCTAGAGTCAAACTCCACTCTAGCCCATATCTTTTTCCGGGCTTTGGCTCCTCGAAACCTGAGCCTCAAGTACCCGAAATACCTGATAATTATTCAACGACCATTTTTAACCGTAAAAATGGTCCATACGCTACATTCCTCCCCCTTTGCTTCGAACCGTCCGGGTTCGTCTTTGCTCATGGAGGTTTGATCATCGCGTACTTCATGATGTAAATCAAACAGCAAGGAATGCAAACAAGATCACCTATGTGAACTCTTGTCATCCGCAACACAGTTGCGTCACGTTCACGCACAATCAACCACATACCAGTGGTTTTTGTGAGTCTGATCATTCGCATGCAACATCCAGTGTTGATCACGTGATCCTTGGCTCTTACCAAGATGAGACACGTACGATCCTTGTACGTTCTTCACAAGTGTTGGTGAGTCTTCACCGAAGACTCATCACACGTGTGTATCAGTGGCATAATCGATGCCTTNATTCCTCCCCCTTTGCTTTGAACTGTCCCGGTTCGTCTTTGCTCACGGAGGTTTCATCATCGCGTACTTCATGATGTAAATCAAACAGCAAGGAATGCAAACAAGATCACCTATGTGAACTCTTGTCATCCGCAACACGGTTGCGTCACGTTCACGCACAATCAACCACATACCAGTGGTTTTTGTGAGTCTGATCATTCGCATGCAACATCCAGTGTTGATCACGTGATCCTTGGCTCTTACCAAGATGAGACACGTACGATCCTTGTACGTTCTTCACAAGTGTTGGTGAGTCTTCACCGAAGACTCATCACACGTGTGTATCAGTGGCATAATCGATGCCTTTTGGGACGTACATTGTCAACAAGTTCCTGCCAGTTTGGAAGAGGGTCCACAGGATGAATTTTCCCACATTTTGTGTGGTACGTGTTCAGCAAGCAGTTATGGTGACGCCTCCTCCCCCTTTGCAAGGAGCGTCCTTGCGACCAATTAATCGGGCGTCCCCGTCAAAACTGTTGAGGTCCACACAACACTTTCCATGTCGTTCGGACATGTTCTCTTCCAAGGGGTTGTTGCCGAGGTGGTATCTCCCCGCAACATTATCAATACGTGCAATCCAAGATGATATCAATCCTCTCAGTTTGCAACCGCGTGTTCATGACCACGCGTAGGTCTACTAGACCTCTTTCAGCACCTGTGGATTGGTTGGCTGAACTCAACCAAGCTCCACTAAGCCCATGCGAATGGCATGCTAGCTTCATCTTAGGGTTGGGAGGCACCAATATCCTAAGACATGGTTGCTGAGCACACCTGTTTTTCCGTTCAAAGATTGCACTCATTTTTGAACGAGGCGGCATTGGTCGTCTGGCATGCGCAACTGCCGTCAAAGTCCATAACTAGACACGACAATGCTCCGACCTAGATGATCTTGGTCTCAATCATCATCCCCTCATTTGTGTCTGAAATAGGTACCGTAGGCTGCTGCTCACGTCCCTGTCAAAAGCACACTGCTTTTGAACTAGGTTAGCTGAGATGACCGATTTCAACAACCATGGATTCTATCCACGAACGAAGTGTTCATTGTATGGTACTCACCAAACGGGTGTACCATGATTGCAATCATTGCAGCACAAGTTGGAAAAACACCTTTCGGGTGTCAATTCCATGTGATTGTGATTGAACATTTCCGAATCACATCCAGTGATCCTTGAACAACTAGTTCCTAAATCTTTCGTGCTTATGTCATCACGTCCAAAGGTTCCATTTGGGAACCCTTCGCGGTTAGTTTTTGCCAAGTCACGACAAAACATGCTGTTCAATGTCTTCTGTTCTGTACATTCGGTACTTCCACTCAACGAAGTGTTTTTCATGTGCCTCACCCAAGGCACTTGTAGAGGGGATCGCCCTCATCGAAGACATCCAACAAACAACCACCGTTGTGGATACCACCGTAGCAACATCCGAAACATATTGTACTTACATTCAGCTATGTACTTTAGTTGAACCATCTCCAGAGCCAAGGGAGTTCAATCGCTTTACCGTGACCTTCCGGTTCATCAAAGCGGGGTTCGACTATACCGTAATCGCTATGACCTCTCTTGGAGATTGGTTTTGGTTTGGTTTCCAACAAATTGGAGAGCCGATGCTACACCATGCCTTTGGTATGATCGGAATCTATGTACATGATGTCTGAAGACCGTGGCGTACACGACTAGTGTGCCGTATCACGATGCTCTCAACTTTGAGATGTCTCTCCAAACATCAAAAGAATCTGATGAGGAATATGGTTTCTCAAGGTCCATCTTCAAGAGTCCTCATCTCAACACCTAGTTATGACACACTGATCATTGTTTTGCCTCAATGTTGATTATGACTCGTTATGTGGTCGGTCTGACCACCAAGATGTAGGTGCTAACACACTGTTAGCTTAAAGCTAACGGCTTATAGATCGTCTCCACAGTCATAAGCTTTGATCGTAAAACGTAGACCCTGACATGATCTCAACTATGTCGTAGTTGTTTGTAGAAATCTATGAGATCGTCATAGTTCTCTGGAGCACCATTAGTAGAAAATGAGTGTTGCTCATCTTCTTTGAGATAGATTTTGATGTACTGTGGATGAGTTTATGTCATCGGCATCGGTTCACGTACTTTTGTCTATCAATGTCCATGACATGTTCGCTCGCCGAGTGATGATAGACTGAAGGTGTCGCCTTCAAATTTGGTCACTTTCGACATTCAGTCAATCTTGTCATACGCCAGAGAGTGACTTTTGCAGTTTTCGACCACTGCACTGCGGCTTCTTAAACCTTTCAGGATCCATAGAAGAGTCTCTGTCCCTCTCTGGCACATTTACAACCCCCACTCACAAATATCCTTGCCTTTTGAACAGGGTTGTCGGTACACTCATGTACCTTTTCATCGTCGATACCGGTCGGGTATCCCGACTTGTATCTATCACTCACCGAGTGAGAGGGTGTCAATGGTTTCGCCACTGAGAGTTTATTCAAGCGTATCATCCTTGACGTGTTCAATCACGGACCAATGTTTGCATCGGCCATGACTGATGATGCAGAGAACCTCCAAAAGGTCCTGATACATCCAGTACACACTATGTACAGGCAGTACGATGGCAATCCTTGAGGATTGGAGTCGGCGTGCTAACAGATCAGGTCTGTTTTATATCTCATGACATAGTCATGACACGGACACAGCCATGAAATGATCACATTTGCCTGTGAACATTGTAGCGCAATGGGACGTGCGACTGCCGTGGCACAAGTCATGCACCCACCAAACTATTTGTTTGGTGTAATGGTGTCGTCATTTTTATCCAAGACATCAACTGATATCGTCGTCATGTTCAAATTTCACAAAACCGTTGTGATCATTCGTCTGTCCAGTTTATCCATAACTGGGTGTCGTGATCGACGCACCAACATTTCGTGGATTAGGTTATTGTGCATGCCGTGCACGTTGTCCACGCATGTCGTGTGTCCAACTTCACGTGGTTGAAGTTCAATGGCATGAATCGCATACCATGATCCATCAAAAAGTGGGTTGTCTCTGGTCCTTGATCATGCGCGCTAACCCCTTGCGGTAATGCAAGCTGATATATCTTGGAATTGGTGCTCAGCCGACGAGGCTTTTGCAGCACGTTCCATGTACGGATACGGAGGATTTTTTCTACCTTTAACATGGCCCAAATCAGAGGAAATCGTCCTCGTCACACATGTGATTTATCCGTTTGAATTTTGGTTTGTACTTCTTTCAGAAGTATGTTTTCATACTGCTATCGGCAGGGCAAAGTTTTCAACCTTCAATGATTGTCACAGTCGGTGACGACCGAGACTACTGTGTTTCTATGCCGTTCGGGCATACATCTGATCACCACAGCCGTCTGTGATTGTTTCTAGCCATACCTGTTGGTTCTCCATTTGAAGGATTTGACAATATGACCATCCTCGACTTCGTCGAGATGCCTTGCAAACGTCAAACAACGTGTTTTCGGCGTTTCGAATAATGCGCTTGACGCACTTGCCCATAGAACCACTCTGCGCATAGATCGTATGCTTGTGTCTGGTGGTCTATCACAAGCTAGTCTGACAAGGCAACGAGTTGGCTAGTTCTTGCTACTTCATACAATGGGGTGCGATCGGCACGCATGTTATTTTTGCAATTGGCATCGTATAACATGAGTTGTACCATCAACACTAGCATGGCTAGTCCAATCACAGCTCATGGCCATAGTGTGTTTGGCATTCGCATTAGTGGTGCATTCGGCACCCATGACAAAAGTGCAACCCGTAGCTTTTGCCAATCGTGACAACGGTGCATTCGGCACTCATGTCAACGATTTAATTGATGCACTCATCGGGCATGCATTCGACATCATGGTAATCGTGCGTTCGGCACTCACGTGAATGCTATTTTTGAAGTTTCCATGTTGGTCATATTCTAGGTGCAACCGGCACTTGTCAATCGACCATCATGAGTGGATTTCCATCATCACGTGTGTGTGTGTGTGTGTGTGTGTGTGTGTGTGTGTGTGTGTGTGTGTGTGTGTGTGTGTGTGTGTGTGTGTGTGTGTGTGTGTGTTGAGTGCGATCGGCACTCACANTTTTTAATTTTCCATGTTGGTCATATTCTAGGTGCAACCGGCACTTGTCAATCGACCATCATGCGTGGATTTCCACCATCGTGTGTGTGTGTGTGTGTGTGTGTGTGTGTATGTGTGTGTGTGTGTGTGTGTTGAGTGCGATTGGCACTCACATCCTTGTTCTGTCGAGATCCATTCACAAATGGCTTACCCAGTATTCTTGGTGCAATCGACACCCACGTGAATCCGGAATCGGCTTTTATTAAGGTCATATCTTCGTAGACCACGAGTAGTGCGTTCGACACTAGCATCACGAATGCTTTCGGCATCCCTGATTAAAGTGCAACTGGCACTTTTTCAGTGGAGTGTTCGACACTGAGAAAAATTCTGCGACCAACACTTGTGTTGTTGCCCGTAGTGCAATCGGCACTTACGTCGATGATGTGGTCGACGTCCGTGTAACCGTGCAATCAACACTCGTTTGTGCTGTCTGCACATTTCGCATTCTTGCGACGGGTAGGAGAGTCGTTGAGTGGTTGCAACACGTTCGGTGTTTTCATTTTGTTTTCATTGAGAATTCGACTCAATGGTCGTGACCATTGTGGTTTTGCAACTTGGCGCATGCTGTAGTTGTCGTTTTGCGTGAACAAAACTGTTTAGCTTACGTACACCCCACAATGAGCCATGTCGTGGCTTTTAACAGTCACCCTTCCGGGCTGTTTTTGCACGGACTACCCCAAACTTTGAGGTTTATCCAGACAAATTTTGGCACAATCGGTGCTAAATTTCTTGCATTCAAATATTTCCAAGTGAGTTTCGTCCAAGACATGGGAAACTGTCGGTTTCCCTCCTTTTGTGCTTTGGAACGAAAAAGAACAAGAAAATCAGAACTGCTGATTGTCGGAAGAGCTTTATTAGAGCTTCTATATTTTTGCGTCAAAACCCATGGTCAACTTGACCACACACTCGCGTTCGACCACAAAAAATTTCACCATTTTGAACGTTTTTGTAAACAGTTGACATAGAATTCCTCAACTCGAGAATTCATGAAGAAAACCAAGAATTTGGCATGTCTAGTGCCTCCTTTTTTTCCGTTTGATACTTGGAATCTTCCAAGAGTCACCGGGTGGTATGTTGGGAAAACTGTCGGTCTTCCCCCTTTTTCCATGAACAGGTTAACATTGTATAAAAATGATTGAGAACTTATAAAAAAAAATTATAGAGCTCAGACCAAGCTCCTTGCCACTTTTTACAGCGGTCAAATTCGGGTTCAATCAAGGATCTTCTCTTTGATTCCGTTGGCCAGCCATCAGGCCTGGAAACGGAAAAGATAAAAACCACTCCATCGAGAGTCGACCCCATGACTATATGTTTCCCAACCATCCGGTGTCCAGGTGCGCCACTTGCACACGTCTGTGGAGACGAAGATTTAATCTAGCTTTGTCAATTTGTCTGGGGGGGCCATGTCTTCCGACGGGCGTGGATAGAGGAAACGTCCTCCCTCTGACGCCCTCTGGCGGGGGAGTGGAGGGGGAAACGCCCCTCCTCTCAGGCCGTCGATCCCCCCCATCCGACGGTTGAGAGAAAGGGAGGGAAATGTCTCCCCCCTCCTCTTCCTTTTGGGGTCCTCGGCTCCGAGAGCGAGGGAGGAGAACGTCCATCCCTCCTCTTCCTTCGGAGCTGACGGCAACGAGGGAAAGATGGGGGGGAGGGGGGAGGGTGGCCGACCCTTCTCTCTCTGGGGTTGTCGGCCCCTTCATTGAGGGAGGGAGGGGAGGCGAACGACCCTCCCTCTCCTTTGGAGCTATCCACCCCTCCGCGAGGGAGAGAGGGGGGGGTAACGTTCCTCCCTCTTCCATTGGGGCTGTCGGCCCCAAAAGCAAGGGAGGGAGGGGGAGTGAGCGTCCTTCCCTCTCTTGTGGGGCTGTCGGCTCCTCCATGAGGGGGAGAGGGGGGATGAAACCCGTCCCTCTCCTCTAGGGTCGTCGGACTCCCTCCGCGCTGGAGAGAGGGGGGGATAACGCCCCTCGCTCTTCCGTTGGGAATTTCGGCCCCAAAAGCAAGGCAGAAAGGGGGGTTGAACATCCTCCCCTCCCTCTGGGCCGTCGGCTCCCTCCATGAGGGAGAGCTGAGGGGGTAACGCCCCTCTCTCTCCTCTGAGGCTGTCGGCCTCTTCTCCACGAGGGAGAGAGAGGGGGGGTCATGCCACTCCCTCTCCTCTAGGGCCGTCGGCTTCCCTCCGCGAGGAAGAGAAAGGGAAGTTCTGCCCCTCCCTCTTCCTCGCCGGCCCCTCTCATATAGGAAAGAGGGGGGGGGGATGCTCCCTCACCTTGTGGGGCAGTCGGCCCTTTTGACGAGGGGACTAGGGAGAAACGCGCCCCCTTCACGCGTGGCCATCGCCGGTGGGGGGATCGCCCCCACCATCACTATGAGTTGAGCCCTCGGCTCGGAGGACCGAGCAGTCGGCTCGTCGACTCGTCGACCGAGCTCTCGGCTCGGTTGCACCCGGGCGGCGTTTGGCGAGAAATCTGGCTCACTCTGCCTGTCGCTCCTCAAAACGTTTCTTTGTTTTTTTTTGTAGAGCTCTCGGCTCGTCGAATGGAGCTATCGGCTCGTAAGAATGAGCTATCGACTCGTTGCCCGGTGGTGTTTCACACTAGGAGTCATTTACTCTCTCTTCAAAGCCCTGATCAACGGACGAAAACCTCTCCTCAATAGAATCCAGTGGACAGCGGAAGCCATGATGAAAAAGAGCTGGCTCCGATGCCAATGTAACAGAAGTGGTCCGTTTTGCGACTAACTTTTGAACCCAAAACGTAGGCCCTCAGAAAGTGTAGTCCCAGGGAGGAGGGGCGAATGGTCGCCTCAGCCATTTTGGCTGAGACGAACCGCGCCAGAATGGACATAGTCATCATAGGGCATTTTTACAAACATGCAATCTAAAAACCCTATCGTTCCACGTGGCACGGCCACGTGGAAACAGGACCCTAGCGACCAACTAGAGTGGAGGAGGAGTGACGCGATGGATTCTCCATCGAGGCACTCCTTTCTCCTCAAATCCGGCCACGGGCTATTTTTCGGGCTAGAGTCAAACGCGACTCTAGCCCATATCTTTTTCCGGGCTTTGACTCCTCGAAACCTAAGCCTCGAGTACCCGAAATACCCGATAATTATTTAACGACCATTTTTAACCGTAAAAATGGTCTGTACGCTACACCCTGTCAAGCGACTTAAAAACTAAGACTGCCCTACCCATTTGCAAGAGATTCTTGCACCCCCCATGCGAACCATACAAAAACCCCCTCCTCCACGAACACTCACAAACACCTCAAATGAGGGATTTGTGAATTTTAAAAGAAATTGATGATGTTAGCATGTCGACGCTACATTGCATATAGCGTCGACATGATGCATTTTCTTTCTATTCATGGACAAAACATCAATATTGTTGTTATGTCAGTGTCTTGGTGGCCTCCGGCCTTGACGCTACTCACATGGAGGGAGGCTACATTGGTCGACGAACATGTTGACAATCTCAGCTTCACCTTGAACATTCCATTGTGCACACACGAGTTTTCTTGGTGGCCAGGTCACAATGAGTAATTTCTCGGCAACATCAACTTTGCCCTCTGCCAATTTAGTTTGGCACAGTTTGTTTTTCTGCTTCTGCTGTTCCGTTCCGTTTTCATTCGGCCACCCGAGTGTGCCATATCGTTGACAGGTTTTGTCTCATTGCTATTTGGATGTTGTTGGCTATTTTCTTAGAATTTCCATAGACCAGCTGTCATGCAGCGTGTACTGACGCTGGCCGTACTGAGTGCGGAGGGGATATCCCTCTCACTCGCTCATTGTACTAGCTAACTCTCATTCATTTAACCAGATCTTTGCCGTTTCTCCACCATTCTCAATGCCGTCTGTTTTACTATGTCCCTTACGATTCACACTCTGACACAAGACGTCGTTAAAGGGAGGTTCCTACATTCCCTCATGGTATCAGAGCAGTTGATAGACTCCACCCTCGCATTCCACCATACAAAGCGCAAAAGCAGCTTCTTGCTGGGCTGGGTTGGGCTGGGTGGGGGCGAACTGTTCCTGGCAACGTGGCGGCCTTGAGCCCATGGCTCCCATCACATAGTACTCCGGCGGAGTTGCAGGCAAAACGATACAATTTTGGCAAGATTCCTCTCGTCGCGGTTGCATTCTCAGCGGCAACAAGCACGCAGAACTGCGGTCGTTTGACTCGCAACACATCTCCCTTGTGAGACTCTCCTCCACAGTCACAGCACCCTAGCCGTGGCAGCACCCGCAACTTCAGGTTGCGGCTTCACCATGTCCCTGGTTTTGGCTGTCTTTGCCTCATCCGCGCAGATAGCCGTCTTGGCTGGCGCAACAGCTCGTAGCAACAGCAGGCTTTTGCACCACATCTATCGCAACAGCACTCAGCAGCAGAAACATTCAATAGCAGCGGTAGTAGTCGGCAACCGCGTTCGCGCCACTAGCCATTGCGGCTGGCGGAGCAGCTCGTAGCAACAGCTTGCCGCGCGGCATCTTGCGGGTGCAGCTCGTAGTAGGAGCAGCATGCACAGCATCATTCGTAGCAGCAACATTCGCAGCAGTAGCAACATTTGCAACAACAACTCAACATCCACGGCACTACCTTCAGCCGTAGTAATTGTTGCAGCAGCAGTAGCACTGTCTCCGTTGCGTAACTCACGCTATCTGCAGTCGCGCACAAGCAACTGACGCCTAGCGCATCAGCCCTCAGCAGCAGCATGCCGCTTTGTGGAAGCCGACCGCCCCCACACGCGGCACAGCCAGCAGTGGCTGGCTCTCTGATCACCGAGGCCCGTCAATCGCAAAGGCCCCTCAAGCTCTGCGGTGACAAGCTCCGGGCTGCCAAGTTGCGGACAACACAAAAAAAGGGCCCAAGGTGTACCGGGGTCCCCTCCTCGGCAGCCCCTCTCAGGGCCACCCTTGCAGACTTCCACCTTTTACCATTTTTAACTGTGTTTTTGTTTCCCTTTCTACTTTTGTTTATGATTGTGAAAAACCAATACCCGCTCCCGTGATTCGAGGACCTTTTTCACCAGCTTTAAGGAGCAAAATTCTTCACGTATCTAGATCTAACGCAAGGCTTCCATCAAATTTGGATCACAGAGGAGGATGTACCCAAAACGGCATTCAGAACTCATCTCAGACACTATCAGTTCCGGTTCCTCTGCTTTGGACTAACGAACACGCCTGCAACATTCCAAGCGGTGATGAACAACATCTTCCGAGAACACCTCGGCAAGTCGGTGCTGGTGTAACTTGACGACATCTTCATCTTCTCCAAGAACCACGAAGAACACGAGCGACACCTTAGAACGGTGCTTGAGATTCTTTGCAAGAATTGCTTTCTTGCCAAGAGAAGTAAGTGCAAGTTTGCGCAATCAGAGTTGGAGTACCTTGGCCACGTCATTAGTGGCGAGGGGATCCGGGTGGATCCTCGTAAGGTGGAGGTTGTGAAAGAATGGCCTCATCCCAAGAATGTCGGTCAGCTCCGCTCCTTCCTTGGACTTGCATGTTTTCTCCGGCGGTTTATGAGAGGCAATGTCACGTTGGTGAGCCCTCTCACTACCCTGACCCGGAAGGCGAGCACTTGGATTTGGTCAAAAAAATGCACTGAGGCTTTTGAGGCTGTGAAGACGATTCTTATCTCGGCACCGGTACTTGCACTCCCAAATCCAAAAACGTCCTGGGAGGTACGATGTGATGCATCGGTTAAAGGGTAGGGAGCCGTGCTCATGCAAGATGGCCACCCTGTTGCCTACGAGAGCCGCAAGCTCTTAGATGCAGAGACCAGGTACACCACTGGGGATCAGGAACTGTTGGCAGTCGTGCATGCTTTCAAAGTATGGCGCTGCTGTCTTGAAGGTGCCGAGGGACAAATCACGGTGGTCACAGACAACAATCCTCTCATGTACTTCTAGACACAACCAAACCTTTCACGTCGACAGGCACGGTGGAGTGAATACTTGAGTCGTTTCACATTCACTTGGCAGTTCAAACCAGGGCGAGCTAATGTGGCAGACCCATTGAGCCAAAACCCAACACACATGAGCCTCATGCAATAATGAGATCACAAACCACCACTTTGTCGCCATTGCGGTGGAGACAACATTACATACAAACCCACTCCGCCCACCCCCACGACCATTGGTCAGTGTGAACCCTTTCAAGAATCGCATTCGGATGGGCTACACTATGGACCCCTGGTTCGCTGAGCCAAAGAACATTGAACGCCATGGCCTCATGGAGGCTGCCGGGTTACACTGGCATGGCGAGCAGGTGGTGGTCCCCAATGTCAACAATTTACGATAACAGATCATGTTCGAGTTTCATAATCCTCCTTCCTCAGGTCACGTCGGACCAAAAAAGACTGGACATGCTCTGGCTGAGCACTACTATTGGCCAGGGTGGAGCACTGGCATCAGGAAGTACTGCATGGTGTATGATATGTGCCTTCGTAACAAGACTTCGAACAAGGCACCTGCATGGCTCCTCCAGCCTCTACAGCTTCTCGACAACCCATGGGAGTCGGTGGCCATGGATTTCATCATGGGACTCCCGGAGACCAAGAAAGGCCATGATGCCATCTTCGTCGTGGTGGACAGGGCAACACGAATGGCCCACTTCATGCCCACAACAACTCGCGTCACAGCGGAAGAGACTGCGAGGCTTTTCTATGATGGTGTCATCGAGCAGCACGGCTTACCCCTCCACATCATCTCTGATCGTGATCCACGCTTCGCCAGCCGGTTTTGGCTTGCATTGCAAGAACGATTTGGAACGCAACAAAGTATGTCCACAGCATTTCATCCCCAAACGGATGGGCAAACAGAGTGCATGAACCGCACACTCGAGCACAAGGTCCGCATGTACATTGACCCAACAATGGAAGACGGGGACGACTTTTTCGCCCAAGCTAAGTTTGCGGTCAACGAATCATCTGGATTTACCCCGTTCTTCCTCAACCACGGTCGGCATTCGATGGTACCCGCTTCAATGGTGAAGTGCGCGGACGACGTTGATCAGGTGCCCTCCGCCCAGGCCTTTGTCGAACACATGGACACCTTCTGGCGGGATGCAAAGGCTTATTTGTATGCGGCTCGAAAGCGCCAGAAGGCCTATGCTGACCAGAAACGTCGTGAGTTGATGTTCTCCATCGGAGATCGTGTGCTTTTAAGCACACAAAACTTGCGGCTAAAAATGTCGGGTGCACGAAAGATGTTGCCGAAATGGCTGGGACCCTTCACGATTACACAGAAGCTGGGAAGTGTGGCCTATCGGTTGGAACTCCCACCAGCCATGCACATCCATGATATCTTTCACGTGAGTCTCCTTGCACCCTACACAGTAGACGGGTCTGTACAGCCACCCCCTCTTGTTGTCCTCGCCGCGGATGGCCAGTGTGAGGTGCACCGCATCCTCCAACACCGTGAGCGTAATTCACAGGCACGAGTGGTTAAGGAGTACCTCATCCAGTGGGCCGGTTGTGGACCTCACTAAAACACTTGGGAGCCAGAGTCGCGAGTGCCAAGTGCGGCAATTGCGGAGTACTGGGAGGAACTGGCTGCCCGTCGGAACAAGCGTGTCCTCGGGGGTAACACCCCGGCACGAGTCCCCTTGGGAGGATAACGGCACTGGCCCTTGGGCTGATCTTTGGCTCACTCCCGACAGCCTGTCACGGGGACGCCTGGGCACCTGGAGCGGGGTCGCTTCATGTAAAGGGGGAGGAAGCGTGGCCACTGTCTTTTGTCTTTGAAAGCTAACTATCTATGAACTTTGAAATGTGCCGAATCACGATGCTATCCTCTCCATGGACTGGCGCTTTTATCATCAAAGATGGAGGGTAGGTTGTAAAACCACTTCTTCACAAAAGATAAAAGCGAATCGAGGACGATTCGTAGCTAAGGGGGTAGGAATGTAACACAACAAAAATTTCAAACAGAACCTAAACTTTACAGTCAAGATGGACTGTCGTAATCATTACCTGATTGCGACAGTCCCTCGACACTGTTCCGCGACCGACACCATGAGGTCGCGTCAAGTTTGACGCAAACACGTGAAGCAAGCACTGGAAATCGAATCCCATCGAGCATCTCGACAGAAATTACGATCGGGAAGCTTTCACTGTTCTTTCTAAAGAAATACATGAATAATTATGAATAATGAACAAATCATAACTTAATAAAGAAACAACAACGTAGCTTTGAAAGGGCAAGGCGAGCTATGACGACTAGAGCAAGGAAAGACCACTCCGACGAGGAGGATGGTCATTCGGTTTTACAACGCGAACTTTTCCGAGCTCACCGAGGCCTTTCCACGCCCAACTTCTGCGTTACAGTTTGCGCTTCGAAAAAGAAAATCGAAAAAATGGTCATCACTCGATCACGTTATCGCGAGGGAACAAGGGTCGCTATCGAGCAGAGGTCACATGGCCCTCCTCGCCATGCTCGATCAGCAAGGCATGTCGCTGATCGAGCATGGCGAGGGAGTTGGATACGTCATATGTATTTTTTTTGGGGGTTACGTAGTAACCCTATGCAATCGGTTCGGTATCCAAGAATAAGCGATGACGTTAGAAAATCTGCCGCACAAGGACTTCCGCGACAGAAATTCTGTCTACGGTCGGTGTTTCCGTCCACCGACAGCCCATCAAGTATTTCCTAGGTGTTTTTTTCAGCACTTCTGTCGCGCCCGGAAGACGGGCCCTCTCTGACCGGGATTTTCCTTGCGGAAGCGACTCCCAGTCCGAGAAATACGTGCGAACCGGACAGACTTCGCGTAGCAACCAGGGTTTTCCCCGAAACAGATACCAGAAATCGCAAGCAAGCACTTGACTTCACCGACGACAACTTCTCGGACAGGAGGGGAAGGTCGAGCAAAACTCGTTTCTAAGGCAGATAACATGTTTGAACCCGGCTTCCGTCTATTACTACGTAACCCTGATGCAAATGTGCGTGCAGCCAATGCCACTAGTTTTATATGGGATTCATAAACTTCCGCTCGTGGACATGAGAGGGTCCGCGATTCGGGATCATGGATATCATGGTTATTTCGTCCTTAAGAATGGGGGCGTCTCAGACATGGTCGGCCGAGAATGGGGGCGATCTGGAGTGAGTTGGATTTATTTGCGAGAGCTGCCTTGTTCGACCCCCCTCTCGACGCGGACTGCCTGTCGTCGGAAGTCATACCCAGATGATGCCGTAGCACTTCCTAGACACTCGGAGGGGCCTGTATTGGGAGCGCCCTCCCGTCGGATGCCGGTTTGAGTGGTAAGAACGGTCATGTTGACAGCGGTTAACTTCATGCATGGGCAACGGTTAGCGAAACCGACGGATGCAATAATAGATTCTTTTGTCGGTTTCCTGCAAGTCTCACCACCGGTGAGATGTGCCTAAAAAGCACCAGAGAAGAA
>SZWC01006118.1:0-16292 GCA_023375785.1 Penium margaritaceum
GATGACAGACATGGGCGAGCTTGAGTACTACCTTGGCATTGCCATCAAGAGGGACCGCAAAGCACGCACGCTGGAGATGGGTCAAGAAAAATATGTGCAGGAGGTGCTCCGCCGCTACAACATGGAGAAGTGCAACCCCATCGGCACACCTATGACAACGACATGTGAGCTGAGCTCGAGCATGGGCCCGAGCACGGAGGACGAGAAGGCAGAGATGGCTGGAGTACCGTACCAGTCCGCAGTTGGCAGCATAATGTATGCCATGGTGGCGACGCGGCCTGACCTTGCCTTTGTTGAAGGACAAGTGAGCCGCTATGTTGCTGATCCCGGGCCGCTACATTGGCAAGCGGTGAAGAGAATCCTCCGCTACTTGAAGGCAACGACACATTCGCGACTTGTGTTTGGAGGAGGAGCGCGGACTGACTCCCTCGAGTTGGTTGGCTACTTTGATGCTGACTGGGCAGGTGACGTTGATGACCGCAAGTCAACATCAGGCTATGTTTTTGTGCTTGGTGGTGCAACGGTGTCTTGGGCAAGCCGGAAGCAGGACAGTGTGGCTCTATCCAGCACTGAGGCGGAGTATATTGCGCTCGCGGAAGCCGCAAAGGAGGCACTATGGCTGCGGTGATTGCTCAAGGAGATTGGGGTGCCACAAAAGAAGCCAACGGCACTCAATGTTGACAACATGAGTGCCATCAGCCTGACTAAGAACCCTGTGCTACACCGGAGGACCAAGCACATAGAGATCCGGCATCACTTTGCACGAGACCTTGTTGCAAAGGGTGATGTGGTGCTTGTGCATTGCGGCACAAAGCACATGCTTGCTGATGCCATGACAAAGGCGCAACCCAAGGACAGGCATGATGCTACTTGTATGGAGCTTGGGCTTTCCCAAGCCTCTTGAATTGTACGCTGAGCATGGACAACTGCCATGGGTGATGCGCAAGGGGGAGATTGTTGGAATGATGCTCCTCACCATGGCAGGAGTGACTCCAAAAAGGAACACCAAAAAGATGAGCCTTAGTGGCTTAGTGGTTAATGGTGTCCACCTCTAGAGGCAGGGGCCCGGGTTCAAGTCCCACAAGATGAAATTATGCCCTGCCTCAAGGGAGGTGGAAAATAGATGCCAGGAAGCTAGCTCAACCTCTAGAGTTCCTCTTTAAGATTCTAGAAGGACATGTGAGGGTCCAGGAAGGTGGCACACCTTCTAGAAGGGGTGACTTGTCCTACAAGGCATCTAGAGGTGTCTTGGTCTTCTGGACACCTTCCCTCCTACTAGAAGCAAGCTGAGGAATCTAGGAAGGGGCAGAAGCTTCTAGAGGAGGAAAGGGATGCCTTCCTAGGTGGGAAAAGGACAGCCTACCAAGGAGCACTCTAGAAGCCATAGAATCTGCTAGGAAGCTCCAAATCTGCCATGCTTTGGTGTTTTGGAAAGCTTAGATCAGTGGCTATAAAATGCCACTGCTTGTGAGCCTTGATCAAGTGTTAATTCCCATCCAATTGAGGCCAAAACTATTGCCTCACTCTCTGACCAGATTTTGCCATCCTTTGGAACCAGTTGCCTCCACAGTTTCAGTCTCTCCAAAAACAGTTGGTGGTGTGAAACAGCCACTGCTAGGGACCCTCCAGGGTGCACACTCACCCTCAGGCCAACAATCCCGGCTTGAGTACATCGGCGTGTAGATGACTGACGGCGAGACGCGACGCTGATGGAGTGTCATCCGGTGGAGCCGACGTATGCCGAGGCCTTCACGCAGTTTGCTGGAGCCTCCTCCCTCCTTGTGCTAAGCTGCATCAACAGCAGGATGCCGCCGGCAGGCACTGTCGCTGCATATAGTGCTTGCATGCGTCCAGTATCGTGTTTGACTGCACTGTTGCGTTCGTAGCATGCGTGTTATGGTATGGACCAGTTTCAGGCAAAACGGACGACGCCCGGGTTTGGGCCGTCGGCCGTCTGACAGGGTTCACCGAGAAAACCTGCCTATCTGAAAATAGAGGTTTTTTCTGATTGGTCGGTGTACTGAGTAACAAGAGCTATAGAGCTAGGGGAGGGTAGTTCTTGGAGGGGTCTCCCATTGTGTCTCATTCTTTACTCCTAATCGGTTGCTTCTAGTTATCAGCTGCTTTCTGGCGCTAACACTGGCACGCGCGTTTCTGAGTAACAAACCCAGAGCACCCAGACTTAGACTCTAGAGCGGTAGACTGAGGGGGCAGCAGACGAAGCAACGAGGGTGGAAGCCCGCACGCTGCATCAACAACCCTGCTGATCCAACATGCTGTCTAGTGTTTCTAGCTTGGTATCAGAGCGTGAGCATAGCAGTAGCAACAGAAGACTGCCGTACAGGTGCCAGATAACGCCGGCGGACTCCCACTCGCGCAAGTGTAGGTGAAATGCTGCCGGATTGATTTCCGGCACCATTGACCAGCCTGGTGGCGGCTTCAAAATTTTCCCTACAGCCACTGGGCGAGGGGAAATGCTGCTTGATTTTTCTGGCAGCACTGACCCCCAAGCGTGATGCGAGGAGGTGAGCGGCCAGCACCGTCACGCATCGCGACGACAACGTACGTCGACCAGGTGTGACCATGCAGCAAGCAGCAGCAGCTTGCAAGAGCAGCGAGCAGTGGCAGCAGCAGCCAGTAGGAGCAGTGCTGAGCAGCAGCATCCGGCACTAGTAGCAACTCGTGGCAGCTTGGAGCAGCAGCAGCCCGCAGCAGCTTGCAGCAGCAATAGTGTGCAGTAGCAGGGACCACTAGCAGCAGCCCGCTGCAGCAGTAGCAGCAACAAGCAGCAGCCAGCAGCAGCCTAGAGTAGTGAGCAGCAGCAGCTGCAGCGGCAGCCAGCAGCAGCCCATAGCAACAGCAGCTGCAGCTTGCAATAGCAGCAGCTACAGCTGCCGCTGCTCACAACCCGCTACCCGCAGCGAGCAGCGAGCTGCGAGCGGTGAGCTTGCTGCTTGCAGCTTGCAACAAGTAGTGGGAAGGAAGTAGCGAGCTCGTTTCTCGCTACTCGTGGCTCTCAGCAAGCAACGAGCTTGTTGTGATAACCAAGAAAGGAAAAAAGAGGGGGGGGGGGGAAGAAAAAAAATCCCCCATTCCATAGGTGACTCTACAGCTACTATTTTTGCTACCACAGCTGTTCCAGCAGCTATAGTAGCCACAACAACATGCAGCAGCTCAGCCGCAGCAGTAACGACTGCTACAACAGCTATCGTAGCAATAGCAACAGCAGTAGCAANGGGGGGGGGGGGAAGAAAAAAAATCCCCCATTCCATAGGTGACTCTACAGCTACTATTTTTGCTACCACAGCTGTTCCAGCAGCTATAGTAGCCACAACAACATGCAGCAGCTCAGCCGCAGCAGTAACGACTGCTACAACAGCTATCGTAGCAATAGCAACAGCAGTAGCAACATCAATAGGAGCAGCTGCAGCAGTAGTTGCAGAAGCAGTTGCAGCAGCAGACCACCAGCAGCAAAAACAGCAGCAGTAGTAGCAACAGCTACAGCAACAACAGCAACTACCCTTTAGCTGACACATTAGCATCTTCAGCAATAGCCACTACTGAAGTTAGAATATCTTCAACTGACACCATTGCCGACGTCACTCCTGACGTCACCAACAACAAAAAAAACATGAACCCTACAAATAACGTAGCGGCAGCTGCTAAAGTCAACCATCCCAGGCTGACATCACTATTGACGTTACTGTTGACATCATCAGCACAAAGAAAGAGAAAAAGAGGGTGGAGCAAGGAGGGCCAACAAAAACAATGACTACTAGCCCCAGTGGAGAAGGATCCTCCTCTGTTGGGGGGACCCCTAGCCCCCTTTTTCTATAGCAGCTGTAGCAGTAGTAGCAGCATCAGCAGCTGTAGTAGTAGCAATAGTAGGAGCAGCAGTAGTAGCAGTAGATCAGTAGCAGTAGCAGCAGTAGTAGCCGTAGCAGTAGTAGCAATAGCAGCCGCAGCAGCAGCAGCAGCAGCAGGAGCAGCAGAAGTAGCAACAGCAGTAGAAATAGCAGGAATAGCAGCAGCAGCAAAAGCAACAGCGCCAACACCCTGCAGGCTCTGTCGTTGGTCATTTTGACTCGACAAATCCACTTGCCGCTTTGCGCCAGCAGCTCGTAATGCTATCACACTAGTTAGTGGCACAGCCGCCGCCGTAGCTGCAGCATCAGCAGTCATAGCATCAGCAGCCGCCGCCGTAACAACAGTAGCCACCGTCGCAATAGCCGCAGCAGCCGCACCACCGTTACCGAGCTTTATTTTATCCACCCGAATACGTGAGCCCTACGATCCCCTATGCCACATAATACTTGGCGCAGCAACACACCCAGCGCCAACAACAGCCGGTGACGTCGGTCCTAGGCCCCACTTTGGGTGCCCGCTGTAGGCCAAAGGACTTCAAAACCCCCCCGCTGTGGCTTCAGGCTGGCGACCAGTTTCGGAGCTGGGAGCTCCGCTTGCGGATCTGGACACAAGGCGAGAACTTGTGGCCCTTCTACGTTCTACCCTTTGACTCCACCCAGGCCGACGAGCTCTATGATGCCGGTCGCGTTGTACGTGCCCTCGTCTCTATGGCCCCTCCAGCCGCTTCCCTCGCCCTTGAGCCCTTCCTCGGTGACCTCACCACAGGCGCCCTCCCTGACCTGGTAGCAACCTGGCACGTACTCACGTGCCCTCATGGACTTTCCAATGATGCTGAGTCCAGCTGCCTGCTCCGAGAGTTCAACTCCCTCCGCACGGGGGAGACCAAAACGGTCACCTCCTATTAGCAGCGCGCAGAGGACCTTCTGCGCCGCCTTGGAGATGCCGCACCACCCCCTCTCTCCATGCTACTGACCATCAAGCACGGCGCCACCGACCCCTTCTCCAACGTCTTCCTTCACTACTCCCAGGATGTTCTCCCCGCGATGGCTGCTAAGGGTACCCTCATGCCCTGGGCGTACGAGCTCTTCCTCCGCATCTAGGAAGCTCATCAGGAGCCACACATCTCTCGCCTCTCCTGCCGTCGCCTCTCGTGCCGTCGCCTCTGTGGCTGTCGGCACCCCAGCAGCAGTAGCATCTTCCGACACCCCCTCGTCTCGTAAGAAGAAAAAGAAGGGCAACAGGGGCAAAGAGCACCAGCAGCACACTAGCGGATCAGGTAGCGCCAGCCTCGTCTGCCATAATTGTGGCCAGTCAGGACATGGGTGGTATACGTGTCCACTCCGGACTAACGAGGCTCGCGTCATCGCCACCATTTGTCGCCAGCACGAGCGCCACCTTGCCACCAGTGCCGTGACCGTCGCTACTCCTGCCGCATATGCGCCGCTCGTGACGGCCCCACTGCAGCCGCCTCCGTAGCCGTCCGCGCCCACTCCTCCATCCTCGACACCTTCCTTTCCCTTCCTAGACTTCGACACCGTCACACCACAGTCGGTCTACTCTGTCAGACCCTCCGCTCGTGAGCGCCAGCTGGAGCAGTTCATCGCCTTCCACTTCTGTCTTCCTCACCCTCCTCCCCAGGGAAGTGCGAGTTGCGTAGTTGCTAGTTCCTCCCCAGCCTGCTGATTGAGTCGGTGCTATAATCATGTCATGTATCTTTGTGCGTCCCGTCCTCTACCGTGCCTTATTCTCCTGCTCCTCTTTGTGATGATGTTGCTTGGCTAGATGAATGGCACTCCCGGTTTGCACGTTCGTCCACTTCGTCAGCGTTGCTCGCCCATTGCCATGTGACTGTCAGTGACCTGGCCACACCTGTCCAGGATCTGTCAGAGACCTGGATCATCGACTCCAGGGCCACGCATCACATGACGGCCTCGTGCAAGGCCTTCAGTGTTCTTGGTCCCGTCACCAATGTCACCAAAGATCGGACGGGCTTCGGACAGGAATTATCCGTTTGTGGTGTCGGTGTCATTCGTTTTGTGGTCCAGCTGGTGATGTCTTTGGCCCTGGCCTTGATCTCAACCTCCTGTCTGTCACCGCCCTTGATCGCATGAGCATGGACATTCTGCATTCGCTTGGCAAAGGCACCATGTCATTGCGTCCGTCTGGCCGTGTCGTTTTGCATGCCACCGCCCGTGGAAACTTGTGGCATGTACCGCGCCTGTACGCTTCTACCTTTGTCTACTCCTTGTCGGTAGATTCTGGCCACGTGTTTGTCACCAGCACCCTTTCTCCGCAGCACACGCGTCTCCAACATCGCCGCCTCTGTCACGTCCACTCTGCTACTGTCGACATCATGCTTTACACACAGCTGGCCACGGGCCTTGACTCATCCTCCTTTCCTTTGCCGAGTCCCACCGAGTGCATTGATTGTGCTCAAGGCAAGATGCACCGTTCCACCTACCCCCCCTCTGTCTCTCGAGCGTCCACCCGCTCGACCTGATTCACTCTGATGTCATGGGTCCCCTCCCGACAGAGTCAGTCAGCGAGCACGGTCATTACGTCTTGACCCTTACGGACGACTATTCTCGCTAATGCTAGGTCTGCCTTCGGCACAAGAGCGACGCCACTCCCACCATTCGGGACTGGCTTGTCCGCGCTGAACGCGAGTGTGGTCGCCCCCTCCGCCGCTTCCGTTGTGATCGTGGGGGTGATTTTTTAGGGGAGACCACACTCTTCTTGGTCTCCCGTGGTGTCCATCATCAGATGTAGGTGCCTTACACGCCAACCCAAAATGGCATTTCTGAGCGATGGAACTGCACCATGGCCAACGCCGTCTGCACCATGTGGGCCAAATCCGGTATCTCTGACGGCTTCTACTTTGAGGCCATGACCTACATGACGTGGGTCTCGAACCAAATTCCCCACGGGCCCATTCCTCGTCATTCCACTCCAGACCATCATTGGTGTGGGGAACGCACCGACCTGCCTTCGGCCCGTATTTAAGGCTGCGTAGCCATCGTGTGGTTGCCTGCCTCACACCAAGGTGGCAAGCTCGAGCCTCGCTGTCGTCCATGCACCTTCCCTGGCGTCCTGCATCAGTCGAAGGCATGGCGCTTCTGGGATCCCACCCGACACTGCATCATCGAGTCCCACGACACCCTCTTCTTTGAGGACCTACTTTCCCGCGACCTCGTTCGCTCCGGCGCATCGATGTTCCTCTTGTTGTGTGGGGGAGTGGTGGGTCCGTCCTCCATCCAACCGCGTCCGGGGTGTCCTAGCGCCTGCGCCCGCAGGTCCATCTTCGATGGTTGTCCCATTTGTGTCCGACAGCCCCTCAGAGCCGGCTGCCCCGTCCGTGTCCGCCAACCCTTCAGAGTCGGCTGCCCCGTCCGTCTCCGCCAGCCCCTCAAGGTCGGGTGCCCCGTCCGTGTCCGCTAGCCCCTCAGAGCCGGCTGCCCCGTCCATGTTTGCCAGCCCCTTAGGGCCGGCTGGCCCGTCTGTGTCTGCCAGGCCATTAGGGCCGGCTGCCCCATCTCTGTCCAAAAGCCCCTCAGGGCCTGCAGCCTCATCCATGCCCGCCAGCCCCTCGGGGCCGGTTGTCCCATCTTTGTCCGCCAGACCCTCCGGGCAGGTTGCCCCATCTGCGTCTGACGGCCCCTGAAGGTCGGCAGCCCCATCTGTTGTCGACAGCCCCTGAGGGCCGGCTGCCTCGTTCGTGTCCGACAGCCCCTCAGGGCAGGCCGTCCTGTCCGTGTCTGCCAGTCCCTCAGGGCCGGCTGCCCCGTCCGTATCGGTGCGCTACACACGTGGTCTGGGCAAGAACCTCAGACCTAAGTTGATTGTGAGCACTCAGGCCGCCTCCTCTCGTCCTCTCACTCAACGACTCCCTGTCATCCCACGAGGCTCCTCACCTCATATCAGATCCATTCCCATGGTCATGAGTGGGGACCCCGGCTTGTGTAAATCGACGTGCAGATGACTAACGGCGAGACGCGACGCTGATGGAGTGTCATCCGGTGGAGCCGACGCACGCCGAGGCCTTCATGCAGTTCACTGGAGCCTCCTCCCTCCTTTGTGTTCAGCTCCATTGGCACACCTTCTCGACAGTCGTGCCGCCGGCAGGCACTGTCGCTGCATATACTGCCAGCGTCATGTTTGACTGCATGACATGGCGTTGCCTTCGCAACGCCATGTCATGCCCTGGGTTCAAGTTTCATGATTTTCTGGCACTGTTACTACGAGGGGTTAGCGTAGACGCGGCCTGGGTTTAGGCAGCCATAACTCCTCACTGCTGTTTTTCTAGCTGATTCTGACCGCATGATTGCGTTTGCAGCGTGCGTATTATGGTATGGTCGATTTTTCAGGCAAAACGGACGACGCCCGGGTTTGGGCCGTCGGCCGTCTGGCAGGGCTCACCAAGAAAACCAGCCTGCCAAAAAAATAGAGTTGTTTTCTGATTGGTTGGTGAACTGAGTAACAAGAGCTACAGAGCTAGGGGAGGCTAATTCTTGGAGAAGTCTCCCATTGTGTCTTATTCTTTACTCCTAATCAGTTACTTCCTGTTTTCAGCTGCTTTCTGGAGCTAACACTAGCAAACGCGTTTCTGAGTAACAAACCCAGAGCACCCAGACTTAGACTCTAGAGCGGTAGACTGAGGGGGCAGCAGACTAAGCCACAAGCATGGAAGCCCGCACGCTACATCAAAAACACTGCTGCCCCAACCTGCTGCGTAGTATTTCTAGCTCTTCCTAGCACGCTTGCCACTGACTAGGCGTTCACGTTCAGTCACCTCGCGGCGTCAACACATGTTGGACGCGAAACGGCAAGGGTTGGCTAGGCAACACAAACAATGTCAAATGTGCTTCTATATTACAAAAAACATGCAGAGAGATGAAAACAAACAAGCATATAGCATAATAGCTGCCGTAGCGCACGACGGGTGATGCACACGACTGTGTCAGTTTGCCCTAAAACCGGCCTGAAATCACTCTTTTGGCCATAAACCTGCACAGAGGTATCCAAAGGCATCACCATCTGCACTAGAGATGCAAAATCTTGAGCCGGAAGTTACGTCCGATCACACGCACAAGTCCGGCATCGATCGGTGGAAAGACAATGTAAAACATGCAAATCGGGCGCGAGAGCCATTCCATCGAAAAAACTCTAGCATTTGCAAACAAATCGCAAAGGAATCCGGCAAGAACCCGGGATGTCATGGCAGCTGTCTGGCAACTGTCTGGCAGCTGCTGGTGCATGGAGCCACCACTCGTCGGTGCTCCGGTGCCAGCTGCGTCCGTATCAGGGATCATTTTGCCGTGCCCTCCTGTACTGCTGCTCCATACCACCAGTGCGGGGTATACGGATAATCACCACGGTCGTCGCTCATGACGGGTGGAAGCCACACAAACCAACACTCCCCCTGGTTGACACAGCCGTCACCACAATGAAGAGTGAGTCAAGGTAGCGAAGCATTGTTTGCAGCCACAATACAAGGTCTCCTTGTGCCAGTGGTGTAATTAACCAAGTGCCCGGGTCTCGACCATGGAAGACATAAATTACTCACCCATGTTTAAAACTCCATTCAAGAGGTACAAAGTAACAAGGTCTCATCATGACCCTGGAACATGTCTCCGGGGTCTGGGTCTCGACCTAACCTGCTCACATGCATGGTGCATACATAACATATGGAGGCAGTGAGTCTCCACGCCACACCAGTACAAGTAACCAGGTGCGCGGGTCCTGACCAGCGGAACATCGACTAGAGAATTGTGCCATACACAAACTAATGACGTTGTCCTCATAAAGGCTACAAAGGCTGACAACACGAGCAAAGCTGATAGCTGTGTACAACATCCCCCTTGAGGAGGGAGCACAGCTCCTCCACGACTACATACACCTGCATAGCAACAGTAAGGGTGAGAACAATGCTGATGGGACATACGCACATGTAGCCTCATCCCATAGCGCCAATGACACTATCGTTGTCGTCGTTGCCGCTGTCATAGTCGTCACTAATGTCGTCACTTGCTGCTCTAATAAGTACAGTGCTAAGGGCCTGCTCCAACTACATCACCTGTTGTATGCCTGCAAGCTGTTGAGCCTCACATCGCCACGCGGACTCTCCAACATTGAGACGTGTGTAGAGCTCGTCAAGCCTTGCTACGGTTGCCAAGTGCCCGGCTGCATCTGCGCCATGCAGACGGCCAGTCGTGAATCGAACCTGACAGTGGACCTCGATCGCGTGCGCGTCGGCACGAGCCACTACCTCCAGCAGCCTCGCCGCCTGGTCGCGCAAGTCAGCCTTCGGATCATCCGTTGCCTAGTTGCCAGCTGCTGGCAGGGCGTCAACACCAGACTACGCGTTGGCATCTGTAATGTCTGCATCTGTAGCAGGTTCTGCTGTGGAGGCACAACCTGCTGCTTACACACCTTTCACTCGGCCGTCGAATGCTGGCTAGGCGTCGACATCCATTGTTGGAATTGCCTTTGTGGCATCATCGCGATCATCAGGAGCCCGTGCGTCGTGGGGCTCCTCCAAAACCCTGGTGCGCAGGCAATCGTCCACCTGCTACTGAACGTCCACCCGTCGTCGACGTGCATCCTCTAGAGACCACTCAGCTACCTCTACGCACTCCTTGGCAGCCCGTCGTGCTTGGACATCTGTAGTGTAACAACCTTTGTTCACCTCCCGGAGCTCGGCCATGAGTTTATGCACATGCGCCTCTTCTCAAGCCACAACTGCCTCCTACTCGTGGACCGTGGACAGCGGGCACACGGGTACGGGAACTGTTTCTTGGATGAGTGTAGTTGTGTCGTCATCTGGAATTGCCATGGTGTGAGCGATGCCAATCAGGGCAGCAATGAGCTGGAGGTCCGCAACTCCCTCTGCATCCTCTAATGCAAGGGTGAATTTTGTAGGCTCATCGGATGCCGCGAACACATCTGCCTCTCAGCTATCAGCAGTGTTGACCACAGTAACGACTCCTCCTGCACAGCCCGGTACTGATGAGGCATCCATTGATATTGCCTCCTCCAACTATCAGCGCAAGTTGGACTGCCTCCACACTACACCGCGCAATCTCCACTCTGCAACCTCAAGGCACGTGTACACGTCCTTGAGGTCTATTGCCGCTACCCGACAACCCGAGGCATCTGCGGTGCTCCAACGTGTGCTCGCTACACGTAGCTCAAGCGTAAGATCCTACAGGTGCCTGTGTGCACGTGCCACTGCATCCTCCTTGTCATGAAGCATAGAGTGTAAGCAAACCAGCACGGGGACCGGCTCGGCTGCTGGTGCATTAGCTACTGCTCGAGCTGTGTCCTCCACGATGATTGCACCTCCGCAGACAGCTATGGTAGTGGCGCTGGCCATAGCGGCCGTGCTAGCAACCTTGATGTCTCCTGGCTCTCCGGATGCCCTCTCGCATCTCTACCTGCAATGACCGATGTTGCGGCTGAAGGAGCGTCTACTCTTACAGATGCTGTACCAGCTATTAGAAGGGTGACGGCCATCGTGGTGTCCACACCAACAAGGGTATCCACTGTCGTCGTCTCGTCTCTTACAACAACTAGTGTTGCTGCTACCTTCATGACATCAGTGGCTGCCAGCACGACCACTGCCCGGACGTCTGCTCCAAGGGCGTCAGTTGTCACCACCACTGATGGTATTGCCTCGTCTATTGCTACTACCACACTTGCCACATCGGTCATTGTCACTACAATGTTGGCTGTTGTCTCTATCCCTATCTCCATCGCTACGTCTGCCTCCAACTCCGCGTTGGACCACTCCTCTGCCTCCGACTCCGCGTCAGACCACTCCTTGGATAACTCGTCCTCACTGAGAACGCCCTATCATGCAGCACAGTCTGTCACATCCCTCATGCACTCTCCGGTGGTTGTCGACGGACACTCCATCTCCCCCTCGATCGACAAGTAGAAGCTGAGAAGGGGTGTTGCACTAACCCGTCAGGACTACGGTTAGGTCTGTCACTACTTCTGCTGCTGTTGCCTCCTTGGCACGTCTAGCTGAACGTGTCGTCCAGTGCCTCGCATGCCGAGTGCGAGTGTGACGAGTGCAAGCTGAAGGGAATACCACAGGTGCGGAGGAGTCAGAGGTCGGGATGACTCCAACTGACATCAGGACAAAGCGGAGGGAGTGAGATGTGGAGCTAAGGTCGGGAGGCGGGGCACCGTCAGGTGACGACAGTGACAAAGGTGAGGATGATGAGGAGGAAGATGGAGGTGTTTGTAGCGACATGGTTGCAACAGCCTGCTCAGAGACTACATGGTCTGTGAGCTATTGCACCATGCGTTTTAAACCCTGGAGCTTGGTGCACAACACCACCATAGCTGCACAGAGGGGTGCCACAGTATCGGCTGACAATGTCTCCGAGTCGGAAAGTGGAAAAGAAGGGCAGGACTGTATCCAAGGCGGTTGCCACCCGGTAGGGCACTGGTGACATTGGCGCTAGCCATGGTACAGGTCACCACAATAGTAGTAGGCAAAGCCGTTAGACGCCAGAGGCATGTGCCACGGCTGCAAATGCCACTGTGGATGCGGTGCTTGCCGCACATGTAGTGCCGGTGCCAACCACGGCGCCCACTGCGCTCCGTGCCACACCGGTCTGCTCATATCCGGAGGCATGGGTGAGTGCACACGACACTTGCTCCCACTCGCACAAGGCCACAGGGGGGGTGGGCAATCAACGCATAGTCTCCCAGATGTGCTGCGATGCCATCACGAGGATGACCACTGCCAGACTAGTGGTGAGCTGCGTTCGCTACGCAATCGATATGCTTCTATTGTGTGGCTACTGCAATGTGCAACCTCAAGTCGTCTTCGTGTTGCTGTTGTTGTCGCTACTTCCTACTACTGTCATCAACGCTGACGATGGTGGTCCTCGCTACACTTCCTGCGGCTGGTAATACTGCTGGTGGTGCCATTGTTGCCACTACTGTTGTTGCACCAGTCGCCATCACAAACCGACAACTGCGACCCATGGCAACTCCTTTCTTTCCTGGGTTTTTTGGGTTCATCGAACGCTCAGTGCTAGTGGGGTATCCCTTCTTGGGGTCTTTCTCAAGTGCCCCACTTGAGGACTCCCCTATCCTCCTTTTTTGTGTTGCTGTCTGGCTCGAACCTCGAGGAAGCTCGTCTAGCTTGCTCGCTCGACGAGCTTGTCAAGCGAGCTCGCTTGGAGAGCTTGTCGAGGGGCAAGCTCACCCGTGGGCATGCCGACTTGCAGCATAAAGCTACAAGGCAGCTTCACGTTGCAAGTAAGCAGTAGCAATGGCTGCTACCGCTGTGGTTGCCACTGCTGCACGCGCTATCACTGCTGCTACTGTGGGCGTGAGCAGCTGAGGCCATGTGTTGCAGGTGCCGGCTACCTTCACCGCTGTTGCTGCTGTTGTCGTGTGGTGCTGCTACGGCTGCTCACCGCTGCCGCCGCCGCCGCTGCTGTTGCTACTGCTACATGTGTTTCTACTGCTACGGTTGCAGAGCGCGCATGAAGTAGCTCACTACCACTGCTGCTCCTGCTGCTACCGTGACTGCTGTGCACCGCAGTTGTTGCTAGAGCTGTTGGCTGCTACTCGCCACCACTACCCTTGTAGCTACTCACAGCCGTTGCTACTGCTACGGCTGCTACTAAGGCTGCTGCCCTCCGCCAGTGCTGCTACAACTGCGAACCATTTCCGCTTCTGCTACGACTGGTGGTGTGAATGCTGCCCTTCTTGGATGCTACATGGTTGGTCTGTCACCTTGACACTAGGATGCTTATGTGTCAAGCCCACAGTGCAAGTCTATTGGTGATGTGGCTGGTTCAGGCCACTTCCTAGGAATGTCCTTTTGAGTTCTAGGACTGGACATACAACTATAAAAGGACTTGTCTTGCATGCTGATCAATCAATCCTTGCTTGATGCTCTCTTGCATATTGACGACTTGAGCTCTTCTTGAGATGTAATGCTAAGGCATTAGTGATCTTGAAGGTGAAGTGTATGCCTGATTGAGTTTGGGGTGCATGAAACATGTCAACAAAGGAAGAAGGCCTAAAAACCTTTGTGAGATTTTCAGTTTCGCGGGTTATCTGCCAGAGGTTGTTAGCTCAGTAGCTAACAGGGAGGCCCTTAAGCACAATGGCAGCAACTTCATCAGCAAAATTGACACACTTGTCATTTGTGACTTTGAGGCGATCTTCAGCTTTTTGCTGAGCCTCGCGAGCAAGGTTTAGGTGATGATGCAAATCAGCAATGAATGACTCATCGTCACCAGACATGGTGAAGACTGTGGGGCTCTGCTGGACAAAGTTTGGCAAAGTTTCCCCCGCCCCAGTGGGCGCGGGGAAAATGGATGTCTTCAGCACGTAGGAGAGGTGCTGGAGGACAACACACCCCCAGTCAGACACGACAAGCCACCATAGGGATAGGCGAGACAAGAGGCAAGCAGCACATAAACAAATGGCCAGGCAGATCGCAAGGCTGTGGAAGGGGATGGGCTGCGCAGAAAGGAAAGGGGCAAGGGTATAGCGGCAGCAGAGGCTGCAGCCAAAATGGACACTATAGTAGCAACTGGAACCACAAGGGTGAAGGTGCCTGTGACGAATGCAGCAGCCAGGATGGTGAGGACACCTACGAATGAGACGAGGGCGGTGATAATGCTGGAGCCTACCGATGGAGAGGGTGCTGCAGATGTCACAGATACAGCTTTGGAGGTACAGATCAATGAAGCAAGAGCGGCGGTGGCAGATGCCGCTGATGCTGTAGACGATGCAACGGCTACTGCAGCTGCTACAAGTTGCGTGCCTATTTCTGAAGCTGCTGTTGCAATGGGACCAACAACCACTGCTGACTCAGTGTACGCTTCAATTGCCCTGTTAGCTGAGGTAGCAGCAGGAACACAGACGGCTCTGGCTGCTGCCACAAACGTAGCGGAGGCTGCGGCTGTGGCGTCTATAACTGCAGCTGCTGCATGCATGAGCATGTCTGAGAGGACAGTGACGTCCTCTAGAAACGCTGCACACAAGTGAGAGAGAGAGGGAGAGTGATGGTCTTGGTGGCAGTGCCACGTGGTAGAGGGTCCATGTGAGAGGAAGCTAGGGAATAGACGCTTACCAAAGTTTGGCGTGTCGTTCCCTCGGGTTGAGATGGCGGAGGCCTGGCTGCAGTGTCACTACCCCCATCGCAACGCGAGTGAGAGCGCAAGCAAGAGCGGCGGTGCGTTGGCAGTCCCTCGTATTATTGCCCAAGCGACAGCGGACCAGGAGCCTCGAGGAATGCCAACGTGTCGGGTGGCGCCACTAATGTGGTGCTATCCCCAAGGTGGTGTCGGCCGGCAGCCAGAGGATGGCCGCGAATGAAGCTAGGATGCGGTTTCTGGGTGTGTCTCCGCCACCAACGCTGCTGCTGCAACTGCCGTAGAGGACAGTCGGGCTGGGACTTGCTGCATCAGCTGCGGAGAGGCTGGCGTAATAGCAATGTTAGGTGCTGCTGCGGGGGTGCCACTCCTAAAGCAGTTGAGGACACAATTGCTGTTGTCGCACCCGCCAATGCAGTTGTAGGTGGGCCTAAGACTGCAGCTGCTGCTAAGATCAAGTACTGGCGTTGACTGTAGTGGCGTCTGCGGTGTTGCAGCAAATGCCGCGATGTTGCCCGCGAGCGTCACTCCGTTCGCGGGTCACATGCGTGCATGGCAGAGGGCAGCACATCGGGCGGTTGTAGGGCTCAGATGCAGTGCTCACTGCATCTTACAGGTGTAAGAAAATGGGTTTGTATGTCCAAGAACACCACACTACCCTGAATGATCTCCACATGGTGGAAACTCCTAGACCACACAACATCCAATTGTACCCACTCACTCTTTGAGAGATCTCAAGCTTCCTTCCGGGTTTTCTTGCTACCACATGGTAGTACCATCCATCATCTTGCAATGGTAGAAACGTGTGCCCAGAGACCTATGCTGTGACAACCTCATGTATCGGAAAAGCTTGGCAATGTCCTATACAGTATAAATCCATGTGGCCTGCAATGTTTAGCTGGTTCCTAAGTATCATCACAAGACATTTTTAAAGATGCAACTTGGCATCGACACCAGCCACCATGTTACTTTTTTAGCCAAGGGCTCCACTATGTATAGTGTTTTGGCCAATGCAGCTGAACCGGCTATGATAGCAACGCGTTGACCTAATCATATGCAAACTTTCCTTTGAGTTTTCTTGGTTGAAACCCATGTGGAGGATGAGATTGAGTTAGGTTGACAGCGCCCACGGGTAAGGGTGCACACCGATTCCTGGAATCGCGATTTTATACCCGCGGTTCCACGATTCTTCATTGTACCCACGATTCCGATTCCTTGATCCGAGAATCGGACCGGAATCGGGGGTACTTAAGGAATTGGTACTGAAGGCAGGGGAGGGGGGGGGGGGGGGGG
>SZWC01006118.1:16408-44486 GCA_023375785.1 Penium margaritaceum
ACTGTTAATCTGGAAAATGTACGGGTCCAGTGCAACACCGCGAGCACAATCTCCAGTCTAATCGTTGTCCTGTCCATGGCCGCTCGCTTCGATTGCTCAGTCCAGTCATTATGCTGACCTAGCCTGAGCTGATTCGTGTATCGCCTGTCATTGTCAAATGATGGACCAATCAGGTGGTTTCTTGATTACCCAGTCGCTTGTCTAAGTGTCTCGCAGCTTGAATGTGCGAACTTCGAGACGATGTCTAAAAGTTCAAAGACACTGGGAGCGAAGAGGTACAAGAGTCCGAAACAGTGCAGTTTGACTTTCATACATCCATGCTAGGATGTTTAATCGTTCCCCGACTTTTGTTTTGCAGTCCTGAAACCACCGCCACCGACGTCTGACGGCGGCAGTTTTAGGACACGCGGCATGTCAGGACACGCGACACACTTGCGACGGATCTGCACCTGCGGGAGTTTCTGAAATTAATTATCACTGCGGACATTTTCTGCCCCTACACCAAGACCACAGAGGACTCGACTCCGGGTATCGCAATTCCTCAAAGAATTGCGATTCCATGGCAAGGAACCGCGATTCCGATTCCAATGTGTTAGAATCGGCTTGCGATTCCGATTCTACTGCAAGAATCGCGATTCGGCATCGGTGTGCACCCTTACCCATGGGGGTACCATCCTGGCGTAAGCCCCATGAAAAGAATTTCCCTTCGGAAACGGTGGCACAATATTGCAGCCCAGAAAGTATTTTCCGGAGCACTTGTTCCAAGGAATCTCTTGAACAAAAGGGGGAGGATGTATCTCTGCAATCCCAAGGCTAATCACCTATTGAGTTCTCTGGGAAACTTTTCTTTCATCTCAAAGATTTCCCTTTGATATCCAGCATGGAAACCACCTACTTAAATATGGAATTTATTGTCACTGTGTCAACAAAAGATGAGCAATGTCTCACCAAGTCAATGTACGAAGCTTCATCGAACCTTCAAGCACCAAAGTCACACATGAAATGACCCTCTTTTGGGTCCTTGTGATGGTAAGTCTTGCTTTAGCATGAAAATCACACATGCACAACAATCCTAGTACCACAAGGACAAATGAGCATACAATATGGATACATGAATTCTAAAACAACATGTGCTTGAAAAGCATGTCTCACACATCTTCCTGTGGACGCAACGTCAATGTGAAATATCACTCATTCTTTACACTTTCCATACGTGGTTAGTTTGATGAGTGAACCTCTTCTCTTTGCAAATAGAGGATGGTTTGTAGCTAAAGGGGGAGTAACATAACACAACGACCTAGTCGTGGTACAGCGTAGGTCTCTACCTCTTTGGTAGAACCGACTATGAAATACCAACTTGGTGATTATACACCCAAACATGTAATTTAAGTCAGGTATCATCCCATGTATAAATATCTTCCAGGTCATGACTTCCCCTTTTGCTGATTGGTTTAATTGTTACTTGTAGTAGAAGAGGATGGACCGTCCAGGTCCATCTGATCAAAATGAACAGAGCAGGAAATACAATGCAATATCCTGCCCTATGATGATATGTTGGTCGGTGGGTTGCTCTCCGGCACCCACCTCGTGGGATTTTACCCGCAAGTTGAGTTGCTGAGGCCAAACATTCCTTCTGAGGGCTCCTTTCTATTTTTTCATCCACCTACTAGCGACGATTCGTTACACTATTTCCGCATTGACCAGTTATTTCATTCTCATGTATGCGCGTGCATAAATCAACACCGTCAAGTCTCAAAGGTATTCTGTGCATTCTTGCATAGTCACTAACATCTACAAGCACGCACTATGTACAAGTAACATGGTTTCACCCTCTTTGCATCAAGATCATGGTGACTACATGGACTCCATGCAAGTTCACCGTCTCATGGCATAGCCATCGTACGGATTATCCATGTGCTCCATCATCAAGCGATCATGTTTTCCTTTCTACCACAATGGCAATGGACATGCTAGTGATGTCGTCAAAGACATACACCCACCAAACAGCGTTTTTGGTCTTTCAGTGGTGATCCAAAACATCAACTAGTATCGCCTGTTTGATTGAATGTCACAAATGCTTTAAGGTCACTCGTGGTTTGAACTTGCTTTAACTTGATGTCGTAATTGACGAAAAGTTACTTATCAAGCAAGTTTCTCATGCATGTCCTGCACATTTTTCATGTATATCTTGTACCCAATCGCGTGTGACCAATGTACAATGGCATGAACTGCATACCTTGAACCATCAAAAAGATGGTTGATCTTTGTCTTGGGGTCATACCTATTAAAATCCTCCCGTTCATGCAAGCCGTGCATTTTTTGGAACCCGTGGTCAATGGACTTGATTTGCTCAGCACGTTCCAGCCATGGGTGTGGGGAAATCCATTCACCATTATCATCGTCCAAGCTCAAGGAAATTGACCTCGTATCAGATACCATTTTTTTTTTTTACATCTTTCAGAAATACCTGATGGTGTTACTATCAGCAGAGACAAAATTCTGAAATTCAGATGGTCGTCCCTGTTAGCGACAGTTGAGATTGTTTTGTTCTTGATATGACTTTCAAGCATAAATCTCATCACCAGAGCCATGTGTGTTTTTTCTTAGACATACCCATCGGCTCTCTCTTTATTGAGTTTGGCAATGTCACCATTCTTGAGTTTGTCGAAACGTCTCTCAAATGCCACATGTCATGTTTTGGGCGCTTCAAATAATTCCCTCAGCGCGGTACAACCACCCCATGCCTAGATCGTATGCTTTGGTCAGAAGGTATTCCACAAGAGATCTGGTTTTAGAAACATGGTGTAATTGATACCCATGTTATTGGTTCAATCGGCACACATGACACATGCCATTCCATCAACACGTGGCAAATCCAGCTAGGCTCAAATTTTGTTTTTCTGTTGGCACTCACATCAATGATGTTTTTAGCATCCATGACAATATGTCAGCCATAGATTATGTAAGTCATGCTATCGATGCTCTGAGAAGTGTGCATTCGGCACTTTCTTCAGCATTTCATCTGACACTATTGCCAAAAACACAATGAGCACCCATGAAAACGGCGCATTGGACACTCGTGGCAATCCTACGATTGCCTTTTACATGTCGGTCATAGCCTGAGTAAAACCGACACCCTTGACTTCCATGTGATCAGACCTCATACAGAGTTTTCCACCATCACGTGCGTGTTGGGTGCAATCGGCACTCACGTTCTCATTCCATCAAAACCTACACACAAATAAAGTTTTAGGCATCCATCGTACAATCGACACTCATGCCGATACGCAATTTCCACTTGTGTTCACAGTGTACCCCATACTTTGAGCAGCACATTTGACAATAGCATCACTAGTGCAATCGGAATTCATGTGTGTTCGAAATAAAAAACCACCCATAAACTAAAAAATTTGACATGCGTACCCATAGTAAGAAACTAATTTACATGCATGCCTATGGCACAAAGCAATATTTGAAGACTATCTCGACTAAAATAGGTTTGAGCAAAACTCATAATAAACTGTCAAAGCAACCTTTGAGGGGTTTTTGGCTGTTCAAGGGGGCGGTTGCGTGCAGTTCAAGGGGGCGGCTACCTGATACATCTGCGTAAGCATGAAAAATCAAACAAAGTTTTAAAAACAAAACAACGCCATATCCATTTTGATGGCCATGTCCGATCGGCGATGCAAGTCACCGATCAAGCAAAGCAAAGAGGGTAATGTGTCACCCCCGCCATCGCAAGAATTGGGATAGAGTGATTAGCCTTTTTTGGGGGGACTCACAAACTGTTACGCCGAGCGAAATGTAGGTTGTTCACAGGGATGAGGTGCAAGACAAAAGACAATTTGGGAGTTTGGGAAAATTGGATGAATTGTGTAAAGCACTGAGTGTTCTTTGATGATAAGTGTCGAGTGCATCCAGCACATATACAATGCCTAGAATGAGAATGAGGCATAATTCGGGTCATTGCCGTCCAAGCCAAGCGACGCATGCGAGGTCGCACCGTGAGTGGTGGATTTGAGAAGATCTGCCGAGAAGTCGGGGGGCTTTGAGAATATCAAAAGCCTTATTTATAAAGTTTGATCTTCGTCAAGAAGTTGACCGAACGACATCAAAACATCAATATGCTTCGCGACACTTCTTTCGATCAAATTGAAAAGTGTTCAAAGTTGTCAGAAACTTCTGGAATGGAACACCGGAGATCAGGGCAGTTGGCCCCAATGCCCTCAACCGAACGGCACGAAATTCCTGAAGTCTCCACTTGATGGGCCATGAATGTAAGAAAAGAAATGTCCACTTGCAATTCTTGGGGACTCGTGTATGTAGGAACGTAATACTTCCCCCCTTTTAGCCGCGATGTCCCAACGCGCTAACAAACGTAGGCTGGTGACGGCGAAAGTAGCCTTCAATCAGATGATCGATGTCCCAGAGGTTGTCGTACGGCTCCCTGCTGTTCTGCACGGGGTCGTATCCATGCCACTTGACCAGATACTTGGTCATTTCTCCACGCCGTCAATGCCCAAGGATGTCTTCAATCACGTACTCCATATCTTCATCCACTTGTACAAGAGGAAGAGGTGCAATGTCTCTGCCAGGGAGGTTTTGACTGGGGTCCTGATAGTGCTTGAGCTTGCTCATGTGGAAGAAAGGGTGGATCTCCATGTTGCCAAGGAGACAAAGTCGAGTGATGACTGGGATTTTTATGTGCTCGATCTCATTTGGTCCCAACCATCGGGGTTTGAGCTTCACGAAGTCCTGTCCTTGGAGTTTGACACTGGCCGAGGTGAGGAGGACGTGATCGCCAATGCTGAACACGTCATTGGTGTGATGTTGGTTGGCTGCCCGCTTCATTACTGCTTGCGCCTTTGTTAGGGTCTGCCGTGTTTACTTCGAGATGCTTGTGAAATCTCTGTGGTGGATGGCAACCACGGGGATAATACTTTGACTGTGCAATCTAGCCGGTGTGACGGGAAGTTTCCCATACACCACCTTGAAAGGTGTTTTTTTCCATTGCGGTAGAAGTGGCGCAGTTGTATGCGAGTTTGGCAGTTGGCAGTTTTGCTGTCCAATTGGTGTCGTGTGATTCACATAAAGTTCAGAGAATGTTTTTGAGCTTCCGGTTCGTTCGCTCAACTTACCCGTCGATTTGAGGATGGAACGCTGTAGATAGCTGGATCCCACCGCCATAGTGTGTATCGGTTTGTGCCAAAAATGGCTGGTGGAGCTACTGTCTCTATCGTTGATGATGGTACATGGCACTCCGTGCAACCGCACGATCGGATTTAAAAACCGTGCCGTGCTGTTCCTTGTGCAGTGACGGTGGTCGTCGTCGGGATGAAGTGCGACGCATTAAAAAATCTTTCTACCACAAGGAGGATGGCGTCATACCCCTTGGGAGTGGTGGGAAGTCCCGTCACAAAATCCATGCTGATGTTGGCTCTAGGTTCCATCTAAACAGGTAGGGTTGAAGTAGACCAGTTGGCCGCGTGCGACGAGATTGTTGTCTCTCACATGTGTCACACGATTTGCAGAAGGCTACCACGTCTGTATGCATGTTGTCCCACTTGCAGTGTTTCACCAGTTTTTTTAGCGTCTTGACCACGCCAATTTTTCCACCTAGTCCGGTGTTGTGACACTCTTCCAATAGCATTCACCGCAATTCCTCATTTGGAGGAACGACAACCTGGCGAGTGAGTGACCATTTCCAATAGGATTCATCGAACCAATACTTCATTTTGTCGTACCCGCCGAACTTCTTGTAACCTTTTACAAACGGCCTCACAAGGTACGGGTCTCGTTCAATGAGCAACGTGCTGATCTCAGCCATTAAATCTAGTCGCCGACTTAGCGCATCCCCTGGATTTATTTTTCCAGGCCGGCACTTGATTTCCTAGTTGTAGTTGGACTTGAGGAACTGCATCCATCGAGCTTGTCGATGTGTTGCATTTGGTTGGGTCTTGAGATCTTTCAGGGCATGACGGTTGGTGCGGAGGATGCATCACGAGCATTCCAAGTAACACCCTCATGTCTTGAACGCGAGCACGAGTACAAGCATCTCCTTCTCATGCACCATGTAGTTCAGTTCCAGCCTGCATAGTTTTCTTTACATGCTTGCAATCGTTTGTTCTCCACCATCGTTATCTTGGAGGAGAATGGCTCTGATGGCTCGATTGGATGCTTTGGTGGACAAGATGTAGTCCACTGTTGGGTCTGACAATTGTAAGGCTATCGCCGACATTAAAGCGCTTCTCAAAGAGTTAAACACTTCTTGTTCTCTGTCCCCCCCAATTCCACTTGGTAGTTTTTTGGGTGAGATCAGAGAGAGTCGCTGACACTCAGGCATAATTCTTTACAAATCGACGGCAGTAGTTGCAGAAACCCAAACATACCTGGATGTCCCAAACATTTGTGGGCAACGGCCAAACAGTGATTGCCTCCACCTTTTTCAGATCCTTCCGCCGCCAATGATGTGGTCCAAAAACTCTATCAATCAGCGATCAAAGTTGCATTTCAACATTTAAAAAAAAAACAATTCAGCCTTTGTAAAATCTTGAGATTTTTTCATAGATGTCCATCATGCTCCTCCGGGTGGTGGTTGTACACTAGGATGTCGACCACAAAGTCATCAAGGTGTGGGTGGAAAATGCTGTTCGTACCCGCCATGAAGGTTGTGGGGGAATTCATGAGTCCTAACCGCAGGACCGTGAACTCGAAGTGCCCATATCGGTTGCAAAATGTTGTCTTCTCAAAGTTCTTGTCAGGTGTGCGGATATGATGATAGCCGCTGCATAAGTTGATTTTGCTGAAAAATTGGGCCCCGTAGAGTTGGTCAGAAAGTACATCTGTTTGCGGGAGGGGGTAGTGGTTCTTGATGATGATTTTATTCAATGCTAGGTAGTCCACGCACATCCGCATCTCCCATGTTTTCATTTACAAAAGTACTAGTTTCGCATAGGGTAATGTGGAGGGTCAAATGAACCCCTGTCCAAGCATTTTGTCGAGCTGCTTCTTGAGTTCGGTTAGCTTGTGATCGCTCATCCGAAAGGTCCACTTTGCTGTTGGTCTGCTGCTCGGCTTCAGGTCTATCTTATGCTCGATTTTGTGTTGTGGTGGTAACTCTCGGGGTAGTTCATTGGGAAAATCCCCTTCGAACTCCTTGATGAGTGATGCAAACTCTCTTGTTACGGCTGCAAACTTGTCAAGTGTTGAGGCCATTGATGTCGCTTTGGCAGCTGCGATTTCTGCCACTACCTCTGCTTCCATGTGGACTAGCCACGCTTGAGCTCCACGCTTTAGGTATCTCTTGGCCACGTCCAGAGATATCGGTTTGCATCTTGTGGCTATAGCAACTTCCACAGCTGCTTCCACCTCTGATGCTTCCGTAACCGCCGCTACATCGTGGGTCGCATGATCAGATGTACGTGTCGCTTTCTGCCATTAGTGCTGATGTAAAGTGTGCCAATGCTCCATTCAATCTGCGTATTGTGTTCTTACAAGACATTTTGCCTGAGGATGATTTTTTGGTTGCTCATTGGGCAAGTCCTCCAGACAGTTACGTTGTGCACATGTCCAATTTGCAGCCGGAGTGGTTCGCAAAGTCGACGGATTTGCAATCGTCCATTGATGGTTTTTCCTCTAAGTACTCCTGGTTTGGTCTTCAAATCCAGTTTTTGAACCATGTCATTGCTAAAGAAAGTGTAAGAAGATCCTCTATCTAGTAGTTTTGGTATCATTCTGCAACTTTTACAACCCTTCAATTGCACTTATAGCAGTATCCCTGGTTGGTCTTCCTGGTACCCCTCATCAAAATTTGCGATCTCAGGAACCCTCGTCTACAGTGATGAGGGCTGCTCAGATGGGTGATTGGTTGGCGTAGAATTTTCTGACCGGAAAGGAGTCTCACCATCTACTCCTGTCCTTTGCTGTTTCCCAACTCTTCACTCCTCTTCTTTGACTTCCCCCCTTTTTGGCTTGTTATTGTCGCCTTCGACAGTCATGCAAAACATGACTAGCTTTTTGCAAGTCCAGCAGAGCCATTGATCGTGCTGATCGACGTCATCGATTTCCATCGGAGACAAGGTTTGCAAAGACTGAGACTTCCCTTCACCATGATAAGCATTGTGGCCTTGGGGCCACCAGCCATTGGACTCCTGCATCCGAGCATTGTAGTCAGCGCTGTCAATGCAGTCGGTTGCTACAATCATTTGCGAAAGGTCGTCTTGGATGCCAAAAATGGCGATTGCTCACCGAATGTCTCACCTGAGGCCATTGTTGTAGTAGAAACACAGCTCGTCTGGGGCGAGATTGCTGCCAGTGATAATTTTACGGAAATGCTGAGTGTAGTCTGCCACTCTCGACTGCTGATGCACATGTTGGAGTATGTACCGTGCATCATACTTCTCCTTCAGCTTCCCAAAGCGAGCGTGGGTAGTACGCATGAAGTCGCTCCACATTTCCGGTGGCATGAGAGAGTTGTCTCACTTCTGATTCATCTTCTTGAGAGCTAGTAGGCCAACGCTTGATGATGTGAGAGTGGTCACAAGAGCCGTTGATCCAGCTCCGCCGGTCTCTTGCTGCCGTTGGATGGCCTTGAGATTGGACCACCAACTCAAAGCTGTTCCACGTAAAAGCGACGCTGCAAGGTCAATTTTCTTTTTGTCGTTGTTGACCCAAGCAGTGGTGAATTACACCTCCAAACTTGCCAGCCACATCATGAACGTCGGTCCCTTGGAGTTTGCGGGAGAAAATGGCTCAGGAAGTGCCGGTCAAATCTTGGGTTCACACGAGAGTTTAAAAATTTTCTTGCTGAGTACTAGTTTGCGCGCACGAGAAACTCAAAGCTCCTCCATCACCGCATTGAGTTATTGGGGAAGATGCTTGTTGATGCTCTCAAGTCCCAACAATTTCTCATACAAGTCTTTGTTGATTCGCGCTTGTCGGCCGATGCCTCCCATCGCGCCAAGTGTCATCCCAACGGGCTACGGCGTAGCTGCATAGGTTTACCAATTCCCAGGGTTCCGTCACTGGATTGGCCGTCCAGTTTATTGCTGCTGCACCATTCAGCACGAAAGTTGTTTTTACCGCCTGATTTGCCTGGAGAGTGTCATTGTTTCCATGTTTTTCATCCGTCATTGCCGGAGTACTCGCCAGGGACCGCTGCTCATCGCAAGATGCGCTTGCTCCGTTCACCATTGTCGTCGCAAGGTCTGCAATATTCTGAATGGTCAAGATGTACCGAGGACTCGTGCGTGGATGTCGCCAGGTAGTTAATGTGTCAATTGTCCCTCCAGCGCCGCTGCGCTCTGATACCAAGTGTTACACCGAGCGGAATATAGGTGGTTCACAAGGATGATGTGTCGGAAAAAAGATGGTTTAGGAGTTTGGGACATCTGGATAGCTTTTGTTAAGCGGTTAGTTTACTTAAATTATTTTTTTTGACTGCATCAAGTATACATATATTTTGCCAAGAATGAGAATGACGCATAAGTCAGGTCATCGGCGTTTGAGAGGAGTGACGCGTGCACGGTCGCAGCATGAGTGGCAGATTGGAGAAGCTCCACCAAGAAATCGGGGGCTTCAAGAGTATTGAAACACTAAAGGTTGAGAGTCTTTGAGAAGTTGACCAAAAGATATGGACACATCAATTTGGTTTGTGACACTTATGTCGACCATTATGGAAAGTGGTCAAAGTTGAACGAAACTTCTGGAACAGAACAGCGGAGGTCGGGGCATTTGGCTAAAATGCCTCGGCGGAACGGCGTTCAAATCTTGAAGTCGCCACACGGTTTGCCATAAATGCAATAACAGAAATGTCCACTCATGAGTTTTAGGGACTTGTGTATGTCAGGGACGTAACACAAACACCCATTCGTGGATTCAGGGTTTTCTATGTTTGTGCGTGTGGAGCCTAGAAAACATAAAATCCTACATCTACGAATTGAGGTTTGTGACTCCAAAAGAAAGGCTAATGGCTCGATCAAGATTGAGCAAAAATTCCTTTTTGAATATAAATTTTTGGAGAAGAAAATCCATTTTAATACATGTAAACCGTTTTTGTTATGCCGAACAGAACGTAGATAGTGAACAGGTAGAAGTTGCAAGGCAGAACACGGTTTGAGTTTGTTGGACACTTCAGCGGCAAGTATACTTTGATGACAATTGTTGAAATAATCAGACACATGCATACAAGTGTTGAGTCACAAATGAGACACAGTTGGGGTCGTCCATTCGATTGTCGAGCGACGCGTGTGGAGTTGCGTCGTGAGTTGTTGGATTGAGAAGCTCTGCTGAGGAATCGGGGAGCTTCCAAGATCGACGGCAAAGATGTGAGATGCATCTTTATAAATCTCGATATTTCTTGATGTGTCGAGAAGTCGAAAGAAAGGTCGTGACAATTCTATCGATAATTCTTGAAAGTGGTCAAAATTGTCAGAATGTGCCAAAAGAATCACCTGGGGACAAGGGCATTTGGCCAAATTGCCCTCGACCTTCAGAGTGAAAATTGAGGTTTCGCTGCATGGTGGGCTATTTGTGTAATGAAGAAATGCCCGCATGGAAGTATTAGGGACACGTGTATGTCTGGTACGTAACACTTTTCCCCCTTTTAGCCGCGACGTCCCGTCACACCTATAGATGTGGTCCGGTGACGGCGGTAGTATCCGTCAATCAGATGATCGACATCACGGAGGTTGTCATAAGGGTTCCCAGCTGTTATGCACGGCGTCATAGACGTGCCACTTGACGAGATATTCTACTGTTTTTCCACGTTGTTGATGGCCGAGGATGTCCTTGATGACATACTATGTATCCTTGTCCACTTGTGCAAGAGGAGGATGAGGTACATCTCTGCCAGGAAAGTTCTCTCTAGATTCCCGGTAGTGCTTAATTTTGCTGATATGGAATACCGGGTGAGCTTACAATAGTGTCGGGGAGTTTCAGTTGTGCAACCACGGGGATTTGCATGCGCTTAATCTGAAACAGTCCCAACCATTGGGATTTGATGTATGAATAGTCGGCTCCGTGGAGTTTGATGCTTGCCGAACTGAGGAGAACCTCGTCACCATTGGTGAACACACCGTCGTTGCGATGTCGGTCAGCCACTTGCTTCATCACCGCTTGTGTCTTCGCGAGTGTCTCCAGTGTTTCATCCCAGATGGTGGAGAAGTCGCGGCATTGGACGTCAACCATGGGAATGTTGCTCTGGTTTTGAAGTACAGCTGGTGTGGCAGGAAGTTTTCCATACAGCATTTAGAATGAAAACTTACCCGTTCCGGTGGATATTGCCTAGATGTATGTGATTTTGGTGATCGGGAGTTTTGCTGCCCAATCCATGAAGTGTGGTTTGCATAATGTTTGAAGAAGTTACTCAAGCGCCTAATTGGTCTGCTCGGTTTGGCCGTTGGTTTGAGGGTGGAACGCCGTTCAAAGCTGGATCCGACTGTCGTAACGAGTCACCAGTTTGCACCAAAAATAGCTGATGAATAGACAGTTTCTGTCACTTGTGATGGTCCTCAGCATGCCATGTAGCCGTACACTATTGTTTAGAAACAGCCGTGCTGTTCCTTTGGCAGTGACGGTGGTTGATGTCGGAGTAAAGTGAGACATTTTGGAAAACCTGCCGACAACCACAAGGATTTTGTCATATCCCTCGGGTGTGACCGGTTATCCAGTGACAAAGTCCATGGAGATTTTGGTCCACGGTTCCAACGGAGTAGGGAGTGCCTTCAAAATTCTAGACAGTCGCATGTGACATGATTTTTGTCGCTGACATGCGTCACAAGGTTTGAAAAAGTTGGCCACGTCAGTTTGCATCTTGTCCCACCAGTAGTACTTCACCAGCTTCTTCAGCGTCTTGTCTTCTACAAAATGTCCACCTGGACCGGTGTCATGGCACTCCTCGAGCAGCTTGCAGCGGAGTTTGTCGTTCGGGAGAACGACCACCTAGCTAGTGAAAAGTTTCCGCCAATAGGGTGCGTTGTACCAGAATTTTGCCGCCATGATGGTCGTAGCCACGTGTGAACAACTGCTTGACATACAGATCTTGTTGCAATTGAAGATTCATTGCCTCAACCATCAAGTCTGGTTGGCGGCTAAGTGTGTTTGCTGGGTTGGTTTTGCCCGGCCGATACTCAGTATTGTTGTTGAACACAGATTCGAGGAACTCAGTTCATCAGGTTTGACATTGACTGAGGTTCAGCTGGGTCTTCAAAGGTTTCAGCGCATGATGGTCAGAAAGTACGACCCATCGACGGCATTGGAGATAATAGTGCCATGTCTTCAATGCGTGTACGACCACCAGCATCTCCTTCTCGTGTATGGCATAGTTGAGTTACGGTACACGCAACTTTTGTAAAACATACACGACATGTTGCTCTCCGTTGCCATGATCTTGTAGGAGAACCGTGCCAATGGCTCGATCGGAGGCGTCTGTAGCTATGACGTAGTCGATCTTTGGATTGGCTGAATGTAGGGTTGGCGCCAAGGTCAGAGTGTTCCGCAAAGCGGTGAACACTTCTTGCTCCTTGTTCCCCCATTGCCACTCATTTTTTTTTGAGTGAGATTAGAGAGGTGCGCTGACACTCTAGCAAAATCCCGTACAAAACGCCGGTAGTAATTGCAGAAGCCGAGAAAAATTGAACGTCTCGTACTTTGGTCGGTGTCGGCCAATCAGCAACTGCTGCCACTTTCTTCGGATCCATGGTGATCCATCCGTTGTGTATGACGTAGCCCAAAACCTTGATCAAACGGCGACCGACCTCGCACTTTGAGAGTTTTCCGAGAAATTCTCTCTTTGTAAAACTTTGAGAACTTTTTGGAGATGTCCATCATGCTCCTTTGGGATGCGGTTGTACATCAGAATTTGGTCGAGGTAAACCATGACAAATTTGTTGAGGTATAGGAAAAAAATGTTGTTCATTGCCGCCATGAACATTGCCGGGGAATTCGTGAATCCAAATGGCATGACCGTGAACTCAAAATGCCCGTAGCGTGTTTGGAACACTGTCTTCTTGATGTTGGGGTCTGCCACGGGGATCTGGTGATAACCGCTGCGTAGGTCAATTCTTGTGAAAATTTGAGCTCCTCGGAGTTAGACAAAAAGTTTGTCTGCATAGGGACGAGGGTAGCAGTTCTTGATGGTAGAGACGTTCAACGTCCGGTTGTCCATGTACATCTGCATCTTGCCAGTTTTCTTTTTCATGAACAACACTGGTGCGGCATAAGGTGAAGTGGATGGGCAAATGAATCCTTGATCAAGCATCTGGTCAAGTTGCTTTTTCAGCTCAGTCAGCTCACGGTCACTCATTTGATGGACCCCTCAAACTGTAGGTCAGCTTTCCGGATTTAATTTGATGCGATGGCCGATGTCACGTTGAGGTGGTAGGGTTCTTGGGAGTTCGTTGGGGAAGACGTCAGCAAACTTTGTTGATGCCGGTGAGGCCGATGAGGCTGATGAGGCTGTTGAGGCCAGTAAGTCAGCTGCTACCACTTCCGCTTCTTCCATTGGCTCCAAACATAAGAGCTATGCATGAGCCCAACGTTGAATACAGTACTTGGCCACATTGAGCAGTAATGACTACATTGGTTGCCGCTTCTTGGTCAATGCGGCTTCCTCTGCTCCTTCCACCTCTATTGCTTCCGCTGTCGTCTTCTGCCAATAGGCGTGGAATTTGTCGCTTGGCTTCATTGACTTCCACGTAGATGTCACCACTATTCCAATCAATTTGCGGATTGTGCTAGTACAAGAAATCACGTATGAGAATGATTTTGTGATCACTCATTGGAAATGACCTCTAGACCGTTATTGTAAGCTGGACAATGCCTACGGCACCGATTACGGTGTGTGACTTCCTTGAATGTACAAGATGACTGTGGATTTGAAATTTATAGGAAAAACCGTGCGAGATCGACCCAAGAACGGGGTCGATCCATCAAGGATTCAGGAAGATACGCCCGGCCAAAGGTTGGACCGACAGTGGGGAAAAAGGTGACGGGAAATCGTCCCCAAAGACCAAGGCTCGACCCTCGGAAGACCCAACAAGGCCGAAGCGCACCTTGGGGCCCGGATAGTCAATAAGTAAAGGATCATTGAGGAACAAGGGCACTTCGGAATGGCACCCCAGTGTGTTATTACCAGAAAGGGCGCTTCGGAATGGCACCCCGGTGTGTTTTTACCAGAAAGGGCGCTTCGGGCGGCCGTCACCGCCGCTAGTGGTGCTGCCAGCGGTAGATTGCCGTGGTTTACAAAAACTACAATATCTCGGTCGTTCCTCCACGGAATGGTACGAATCTTGGTGCGTTGGAAAACTGGGAAGTTGAGCTACGTGATGCTAAGGCAATAACGCTCATCCCCGGCCTGTACGGGGCCACGCACGGCTCGACGACCTCGGGTCACCTAGGATGTGTCATCATGTACATATAGTCTTGTATGTTGACACTTGAACAACAAGTACAGTTTACTCCCACTGTGCCACACGTGTTCCCGTGCTCCCCCAAGACGATCCTACGCTTCCTCAACCCCAGGAATGTGTGCACCGGCCTCCCCTTGGTCGCCGTTGCCGCCGGTTGGTGCCTATACCATCCGGTTGAGGCTAGCACACCGCGCCCGATTTACACTTGGTATCAGAGCCACCCTTGGCTCATGGGCACAATTTTCTTTGTGGCAACCTCTCCTGGTGAGCGTAGACCAGCACACATCTCGTCTCCTTGGCAAATCCGTGCCCAAGGCCAACCACGCACTCCGGTGACAAGGCGGTAACCAGAGGACCCGTTGAGGAAGAAGTTGCACCGGACGCAAAGATGACTTCATCCGGGTCGTCCTCATTGGCTGCGGCATTTGACGCTCAAGGTAAAGTAACAGCAGCCGCAGCGCTGCAGAAGTTGCTTGCCAACATGCAGGCCAAGATGGACTTGTTGGAGAAGCAAAACGCGTACCTCAATCAGGAGCTCGCGAAGCGTCTAGTGCCAACACCAGTGGCAATTGCCACCGCAAACGTACCTGCGGTGGGCGTCCCGAGCCCGCCCAAGCCGGAGCCGTTTGACCCATCAAAGAAGGATGGGCAGCTCCGCACGCTTGGACACTCGGACTTGAATTGTACTTCACCGCCATCGGTGTGGATGCCTTAAGGTACGAGGCGCACCGCGACTATGCCGTGACCCTATTGAGAGGGGCATCGTTGGATTGGTGGACCGATGCGATGCCGTCAAATCCACACGGCAGTGGAGGAGTAATGGTTGCCGGCATTGCGCCCGCAACCGGAATCTCAACCCCATCGGCTCCAACCTGCAGTAGTGGCGACCTTACCCTCAAATAGCCGACTTCGTGGAAGGAGTTCACGGAGTCGTTCATCAAGCGCTTCGCCGTGGGTGACGTGAGGAACAACGCGCGTGCCAAGCTGCATCGGCTTCGCCAAACTGGCGGCGTTCCTGACTACACCTGCAGGTTTTGTGAGATTGTTTCCAATTGTGGCTTCCACTCTCATGAATTGTGCTTCCACTACAGCAACGGCCTCAAGGACGACGCCCAAGCTGTGACAGTGATGCATGACCTCAACGACGACCTGCCGGGGATGATTGCAGCAGCAGAGCGGTACGACTCGCGCGTAACGCAGGCTCATACCAACAGCCACAACTCTGGGGTGGTGGTTACGGCAAGCGGGCCGAGAGCGACAACACGCCCAAGGAGATTGGAGCGTTACAACAGTGCAAGTGCTAAAACTGTGGCAAGCCTGGCCACATTGCGCGCGACTGTCGAAGTCTAAAAAAGGGTGACGGCAAGGGAAAGCGGCAAGGGAAGGGGAAGCTAGCCACGAAGGAAGCAGAGAAAGTAAGAAAGGAGTCGGGAAACGAGGAGAGTCAGGGGTAGATGGCGTTACTCCTGGCTCCTCTCAACCCAAACCGCCAGTTGACCGCCCGCCCGAACGCCTTGAGGCAAATAAGGGGGTTTCTGAGGTCAAGGCATGGGGCGTGGGGTATGAGGTAGAGGAGCCCGCACTTCTCTTGGAGGCGTGAGTGAAAGGTGTCAAGGGGAAGGTGGGGATTCTGTTGGATTGTGGCGCAAGCCACAGTTTTGTGAGCATGGAATGTGCTCGGAAGCGGGGCCTTGCGCTCAGGAGCAAGAAGCGGACCGCTAACCAAGTGGACGGCATGATTGAAGTGGGGTACCTGGCCCGTCCCCTCTCCATTCGCGTGGGGAAGCTTCGCATAACGACCGTATACTCGGTGTGCCCGATGAAGGATTACGATGTGATCCTTGGTCGTGACTTCCTCCACAAGTACAACCCCGTCGTCAATTGGGAGGCACGCACCATCTCAATCAAGCTCGGAGACAAGGAGTATCCCCTGCCTACGTGGTCCAAGGAAGAGGCCGCGGAGGAGGAGCCTTGCGGGGAGAAAGTGCCGCAGTAGTCGGTGCCTCGCAAGGAGGAATCGGCGCCTGAACTTGGTGCAACTCAAGCGCGCGGTTTGAAAAAGGAGCAGAGTTTTTTGGCTTTCGTGCGAGACGTGGAGGACGATTTCAGCGAACTAGAGGACGTGTCGCATGGGGTGACTCATGAGCAGCCGGGAGCCCAAGGCACGTTTGCCGCATTGCCCGAGGGGCTTCAGAAGGTGTGTACGGAGTTCGAGGACATGTTCCCCGACACCCTCCCGGCGGGTCTGCTACCAAAGTGGGACGTGGACCATCGCATTGACCTCAAACCTGGAGTGCGCTCACGTGTTCGTGCAACGTACCGCATAAGCGACGCGCAGCTGCAGGAGCTCAAGAAGCAGCTGACTGAGCTGATGGATCAGGGCTTCATCCGCCCATCCTCTTCTCCTTACGCTGCACCTGTCCTGTTTGTGTAGAAAAATACGAGGGAGATGCGCATGTGCGTGGACTACCGGGCGTTGAATGAGTTGACCATCAAGAACCGGTACCCGCTTCCACGAGCCGAGGAGCTCTTCAATCAGCTCCGTGCGGCTCGCTTCTTCACAAAGGTCGATCTCCATTCTGGCTACCACCAGATCCGCATCGCAGCAGATGATGTGGAAAAGGCGGCCTTCCGTACCCGCTATGGTCACTACGAGTTCCTTGTGATGCCTTCTGGGTTGACCAATGCGCCGGCCACCTTCATGGCGGCGATGAACAACATCTTCAGGCTGTACTTGGATGACTTCGTGGTGGTCTACCTTGACGACATCTTGGTGTATAGCAAGACGGCGAAGGAACATGAGGAGCATGTGAAGAAGGTCCTCAAGATTTTGAGGAAGGAGAAGTTTTTTTGCAAAACTCTCTAAGTGTGAGTTCGCGGTGGGTAAAGTTGAATTCCTTGGACACATAATTGGCAATGGACAGATTGCCATGGACCCGCGCAAAGTGTCGGCCGTGCAAGAGTGGCCGAAGTTGCGTAATGTGCATGATGTGCAAGTGTTCCTTGGTCTTTGCAACTACTTCCGCAGGTTCATCCTTGGCTACGCGGGAGTCAGCGCCACTCTCCGATCTCACTTGCAAGGATCGCGAGTAGAGTTGGAGGGTTAGCGAGCAAGAAGCCTTTGAGAACCTCAAAATGACTCTGACCTCCGCGTCGGCCTTGCACTTGGCCGACAGTGGCCGTGAGTTTGAAATGGCAGCTGATGCATCGGACCTGGCCATTGGTGGGATCCTTTTGCAGGACTTTGGCAACGGGTCGCAGCCGGTCGCCTACTACTTGCGCAACCTGCGCGGGGCAGAGCTGAACTACGCCACCCATGACAAGGAGATGCTCGCTGTGGTCGCAGCCTTCAAGAACTGGCAGAGCTACCTCGAGGTGCGGAAATGCATGGTCTACACGGACCACCACGCGTTGAAGTACTTCAAGACGCAGCCGAACCTGAGCCGGCGGCAAGCGCGTTGGGTGGAGTACCTTGAGTCACACTTCAACTACAAGATCGTGTACCGGCCGGGTCGCATCAACCCAGCCGACGCACTCTCATGGCGACTGGACCTGATGATGCGGGTCGCGTCTCTCACCATCCACAAGGATGCTTTCCTTGTGAAGCTCTTCACGGAGGGATACGAGGCGCATAGGGAGTACGACGCTCGGAGATTTTTCTTCGAGGCGCCGTATTGGCGACGGCACGACATGCAGCAGGTGGTGGTTCCCGTGGTGCCGGCGCTTTGGCAGCTGATTTTGGAGGAGTGCCATGACAGTGGCCCGAGTGGCCACTTCTCCGCCAACAAGACATTGAAGACGGTGGCTCGCTTCGTTTGGTGGCCCACCATGTCATCGGCGGTGGCTGAATTCTGCCGGAGTTGTGACGTGTGCCAACGCCAGAAGGCGCGGGGGACGAAGCCCCCGGGTCTCCTCCAACCCTTGCCCATCCCCGAGCAGCCGTGGCAGGACATCTCCATGGATTTCATCATGAGTTTGCCCACGATAGCGGCAGGCCACAATGCGGTGTTGGTGGTGGTGGATCGATTCAGCAAGATGTCGCACTTCATTGCGACGTGTGATACCGTGAGCGCAGAAGGCATGGCTCGGCTGTTCCTCGAGCACATGGTGCATCTCCATGGCATGCCATGGTCCATTGTGAGCGGCCGTGACCCGCGTTTTACGAGCAAGTTCTGGCGAGAACGCATGGAACGGTACGGCAGCAAGGTGCAGCTGTCAACCAGCTTTCACCCCCAAACTGACGGGCAAATGGAGTGGACGAACCAGACGCTGGAGCAGCTCCTCCGTACAGTGGGTGATCCGGACGAGACGGTATGGGACCAGTGGTTGCCGGTCGCTGAACTTGCGTACAACTCTGCCCCTTTGTTTGCACGTCGCAAGCAACCTGCCCGCGGTGGAGTCTACCGCACGCGACTTCAAGCAGATTTGGGCGGCAATGCGGCATGCATTGAAGAAGGCGCAACAGCAGCAGAAAGTACAAGTGGACCGCCGACGCGCAGATGCAACTCTTACGGTCGGTGATCGCATGCCTCTCAACAGTGCGCATATCAAGCTTCGTGGGGTACGGTCGGACAAGTTGAAACCCCGGTGGCTTGGTCCGTTCGAGGTGCTCGAAATGCGGACACCTGTGGTGGCACGGTTGGCTCTTCCACCTTCCATGCCAGTCCACGACATGTTCCACATCTCCAAGCTCAAGCTCTACCATGATCTGGCCAAGCATTTTCTTGGCCGAAGTTCGGAGCCTCCCCCTCCGGTGGTCATCGAGGGCGAGCAAGAGTTTGAGGTGGAAACCATCCTTGACCACCGTCATCGTGGCCGTGGGTGGGACTACCTCGTCAAGTGGAGGGGCTATGACGCAGCCCACAACTCAGCACATCGCTCTTCCGCTTCATGAATTAGACGTACAGCTTTCTGCTACGATCGTCAATGAAGGTGACAAAGTACCGCGCACCACCAGTGGACGGCATCTTGATCGGCCCACACGCATCACTGTGCACGACCTCAAGCAGGTTCTTGGCCCGCCGATGTCCGTCTTTAAATGGCTTGCGCTTTGCCTTGCCCACGATGCAAGGCTCGCACTTGTGCTCTGCGGAATCCGCTACTACGTCTGCTGCACTGGTGATGTTGAGGCCGCGAACCATGTCGCGCTTTGCCATTTCTTGCACGACTGCGGGCAGCGAGTGCCCCAGCTGCCGATGCCACAGCTGCAGGTCTGCTCCCTTGCCTTTTGCGAGGTTGACAATGCGCGCTGGCGGGTCTGCTACTTTTGTTGCTGAGGGGATGACCTTTGTCTCAACAATGTAGAGGTCTCCCTCGCGCTTTGCTTCGAGCACGACCTTGCTGCCGCCTTTCATCCGCAAGGCTGCACCTTTCTTGCGTAAGAGTACTTTATACCCCTTGTCTGTCAAGTGGCTCACACTCAAAATGTCATCCAGGCTGGGGACATGTTGCACGTTTTGGATAACATGCTGCACCTTTTTACCACCAACCACCACCTCCACGTCCACGTCACCTTGGCCAGCCGCAGGTTCGACCTTGTCGTTGGCGACCACCATGGAATTATCAAACATGGTGTAGTTGATGAACCCAACAATCTCGACTTGGGTATGATCCACCGCACCTAAGTCAAGGCACCGCCGGATGGCACCCTTCAGATCGTGGTTCTTCCATCTGTTGAGCAGCGCCTTCTTGCGTTTGGCACCTTTGCCGCCGGCCTGCGCATCCTTCGGACACTCCTTGGCCCAATGGCCCTCCTTGTCACAATTATGGCACGTACCTCTCTTGGCTCCCTTCTTGCCGCCACCCTTACCGCCGCCTTGCTTGCCGCTACTGCTGCCACCCTACGTTTGGTGACCAGGGCTCTTGAGGATGACGAGGTCTTGCCACCGCTGCGACGGTGCACCCTGTTGCGGATGTACTTGGCGACTATGCCGTAGGTGAGTTTATCCTCCTCCCAACCTCCTAGCACGGTGATGAGAGGGCACCAGCTGTCGGGTAGAGCCATGAGGAGCGCCATCACCTGCATCTTCATGTCAATCTTCCACCCCACATCGTTGCATTGTGGGGTAAGATACTCGATCTGTTGCATGGAGGAAATGACGTCCTCACCCTCCTTGATCCTCACCGTCAAGATTCAATTCACTACAAAGATCTTGTTGGCTAGGGATGTTGATTGGTGGATGGAGCAGAGCTTCTTTTCACGTATCTGCCACCAAAGCACAGCCAGGGATATTGCCCCATTGAGATTCGTGCAGCATCGACAGCAGGAGCATCTGCGCCTCCGTGTTCTTCTTAGCAAAGGGCATCTTCTCCTCATCCGTTGCGGTCGCACCTTGGACATCCGTGCCCTTCATGAGCTCCAGCAGTCCCTTGTGCGTGACGTGGATCACAAAATGCCACTGCCACAGACCAGATCCAGGACCGCCCATGTACTCTCCGGCTTATGCACCATGTTGAAATTCTGCAATGGTCAGTCTCAAAGTGTGGCGGCGACGTCGCCCGGAGTGAACGTCTTGGTAGGAAAATCAGGTTGGCCCATAGCCCTTTGTCAGAAATTTATCCTCGCGTACTCTGATCCACCTAAGCATCCACGGCTGCTTAGTGCAAAGACACTTTCAAGGGAGGTGTGTGCTTTGGGTTGACACAATACCAAGGAAGCAGAATTCTGGCAGAATGCAGGTTGCGGAAACTGAGAAGGGCTGAAGACCATTAATGGTAAATTATTTCAGTGAGATTATATCAGATTCTTATAGCCTGTGATCTGAGCTTTCCAATGCATCCATGCGACCCAAAACGGAGCAGTAAAGCTCTTGCTACGGTCATTGGAGTAACTCATGGTGGAGCCGCCCACCATGCCCAAGAACGGGAGTGACGGGAGGCGCTTCGACGATGGCCTGTCAAAGCGCCATTCCTGACCCTGGTCCAAGAGACCTCCAACGTCCCTTCTTTTATGGCCCACGTGCCTTTGGAGCTCATTGAAGTCGAACTTGGACCACTGGTGGTGGAATTATCCTGTCACCAATTACAGAACCCAGATTCCACCCACCTACTACCCGAACTTCGGATGGGGCTAACTTTCTAAACTCTCCACCAAATAGAGCAACTGAAAGCTCCAAACTGCATAGCAAAATCCAAGGAGTCTAAATCTGTGATCAGATCAGAATCCAACCACTCTTCAGTGGTCTAACCAGGAAAACGGCACACATCATCCATAGCAGGGGCACTTTTTGAGAAGCACTTGTATGCTCACAATGCAGCAACCTGTGGGCAGTATGTCAGATGTCATTGGATGCCCAACTCTGCACTCTTTATCTGGCTGAGAAAAGTTTTCTAGACCCCGTCTCTCTGAATCAGGCCCGCTCACGGCCTGATTCAGAGCAGTGGGAGATGGCTATGAAAGAGGACATGGATGCCCTGAAGGAACATAGAGTGCTTGAAGTGGTTGATTTTACTACTGGGCAAAAGGATTTCAAAGCCGGATGGGTCTACTGCATGAAGAAGAAGCTTGATGGCTCAACTGACAGCTAAAACGCCCGACTGGTGGCAAAGGGGTATTCTCAAGTCCAGGGTATCGACTTCGATGCCACATTTGACCCTGCCGGTAGGATCAACATGGCACAAATCGTGCTTGGACAAGTTGCTCAGCCTCACGTGGAGATTCATCAAATGTATGTAAAGTATTCTTTTCTACATGGGTTGCTGGATGAGGAGATTTACATGGTCCAGCCACCCGGGTTTGATGACGGCACATCGTGTGTGGCCTCTTAAAAAGGCTCTATGTGGATTGGAACAATCTCCCAGATGCTAGAACAGTGAGATTCACTCGACCCTGGAGCGTGGGGGTTACAGGAGGAGTGATGCAGATCCCTCGCTCTTTGTGAGTGAAGCATCTACTACTTTTTTGGCCATTATTGGATGCATTCATGACCTACTGGTTGTGTCACCATGGCGGCTGTACAGAAAGTAAAGAATTTTCTAGAGGCCACGTACAAGACAAAAGACCTTAGTGAAGTTGAGGTTTTTCTGGGCATAGAGATTTCCTGAGACCGTGGGCGTGGAATGTTCCATTTCCACCTGAGTATTGACATTGAGACCCTGGAGGAGAATCTTGCAAAGCTGCTAGCCTCCACACTATTGCTAAGTTTCCCCTCCACGTGCCCAAGTGCGGCACCCTGAGGCACAGACGAGCCGCCAGAAAGAAGAAACTCCACGCCGGTGGATATAGCGGCTCAAGGATTGCTTGGATCCTTAATTAGATGATTGCCCCTTAAAGTTTACAGGTCGCTTAATCCGGTGCAAGTTGTTTCACCGGAATCGGACAAGTATCGAGGGGGATATGGCCTTCCAAAGTTGGGGTATACGCAGCGGCTCCTGGAGCCGACTGGGACTCGAAATCCGATGGATAATCGACCGGACCGAGTAACAAAAGTGCCATCTGGAGATTTTGCTCCGGAAGGTCTGCAGAGGCCACCGGATCCTACACTGCATTATGTTACTGAGGGACTTAGCCAAAATCCTGGCTCGGCGTCCGAAACTCAATAGTACGTTTTGTTACTTGTTTTGTAGTAAGAAATTTGATTGCAGGTCCGCGGACAGGTTTCGAACCTCGTCACACCCCATCACCAAAATCGACCCAAAAGTGGGAATTGTGCATAGAAACAGTGCAGGGGAACCCTACACCACGTGCAATGGGACCTGCGCCTTGGGAAAGGCGCTTTGCACGTGAAGAAAGGTGCCACGACGTGTGCACACCATGGAAGCATTAGGCGTTTCTGCAGTGGGTGAGACCTGCGCTTCGGCAAGCGTAACTAAGGCTATGCTTGGCCAAGTCACGTGCAGTTTGGTGCGTTGGAAATCCCATGACTAGCCCTACAAAGTTTTTGATCATGTCCAAAAACTAATGAAAAATTGCGTTATTCCCTTAGCAAAAGTGACTGTCTCAAATTGCCTGCTCACATAGCATGAGGGGACTAAAAAGCTCACGCTCAGTCTCAGATTTGCCCCAAACAGAAGACATGAACCACCAAGAGACAATCTGATGAATGTCGGGATTGAATCCCGCGGATTCCTCCTGAAAAAGGATTATGGGCCTACAAGTTTGATCGTCTCGAACGTTCACCTCTTCCGCAGCGCACGGGATCGTCATCGTGGACATCGCCGTGACGTTCTAAGAACCCGCTGGATTAGAAGCTATGCCAATGGCGTAGAAGGAGACACAGGCCATTCAGAAGTATGTGGATGGCCCAGGCTTTGGGCTATGGAGGTGGAAGTTCCAGCTGTACATCGTGCATAAGGGGCTGCTGGACGTCATGTTGGGAAAGGGGGCAATCGTAGAGGCAACTGCTGCGGAGGCGGAGAAGCAGGCCTTAAAAAAGAAGAACACGGAGGAGCTCATGCTCCTCGTGTCCAGGACAGCTGAGTCGTAGTGGGGCTACTTCCAAGGTTGCAAGCTAGAAGCCGAAGCTTGGAAAAAGCTATGCGCCATCCACCAATCCAAGTCGCTCGCGAACAAAATCTTCGTGATGAAGCAGGTCCTCACAGTGAGAATTGAGAAGGGAGATGATGTCATCTCCACCATGCGATAGATCGTGTCGCTCGCCTTGCAACGCAATGACGTGGGATGGAAGATCGGCTGTATGGGATGGCCCTCCTCATGGCCCTACCTGACAGTTGGGTTCCACTCATCACCGTCCTCGAAGGGCGGTCGGAGGACAAGCTCACCTATGGCGTGGTCGTAGAGTACATCCGCAAGGAGGTGTAGTGCCAGAGTTGCGGGGAGTCCTCGTCTTCCTCATCGGTCCTCGTCACCAAAACTCGTGGCGGCGAGAGCGGTTGCAAAGGAAACGGTGGAAAGGGGGGCAGCAAGAAAGGCGCCAAGAAAGGTGCGCGCCTTACCGATAAGGAGGGCCATTGGGCCCATGAGTACCAGGAGGAAGTGAAGGCCGGCGGCAGAAACACCAATGGCAGGTCGCTCGTCAACGGCAATAAGAATCACTTCCTCAAGAAGGCCAACAGGCGGTGCCTAGATTCCGGGGCCAAGGAGCACACCCAAGTTGAGAAGGTGGGTTTTGTCACCTACGAGAAGTCCTCCAAGACAATGGTGGTCGCAAACGACAAAGTCGAGCCGGCGACCTACCAAGGCAACGTGAAGGTGGAAGTCGTGGTGGGCGTTAAGAAGGAGCTGTGCACAATCCGTGATGTGCAGCACATCCCCGTCCTGGCTGGCACCTTGAGTGTAAGCCGTCTTTACGGACAAGGGGTATGATGTGCTCTTCCATAGAAAAGGCGTAGTGGTGCACATCAACGGCAACGGCGAGGTTGTGCTGAAGGCAAAGTGCGAGGGCGGTCTCTACATCATGGAGACCAAGGTGGTCCCCACGGCATCCAACGCAGCTGATTTGCAAGAGCACGTCCTCAAAATGGCCAAGGGAGGAAGTGCTGATCTGGAGCTTTGGCACCGACGATTGAGGCATTCAGCTCCTGCAACCATTAAGGAGATGGCAAAGCGCGACATGGTGTGCGGCCTCGTTATCGACGGTGTACCAGACGCGGCAGCAGATGCAGCAACGCAAAAAATGTGCGAGCCTTGCATTTTGGGCAAGGCGCAGTGCAAGTCGTTCAACGAGAACGAGGCTCACGCAAAGGACTTGCTGGAGGTCATGCACAGCGACATGTGCGGACCATTCAAAACACCGTCAAATAGCGGCTTGAGATACTACGTCACCTTCATCGATGACTGCAGCAGGAAGCTCTGCGTGTACTTCATGAAGCAGAAAGGTGAGGTCTTGGACCGGCTGAAGGAGTACATCGCAGCGGTGGAGAGGCAGACTGACCGAAAGGTCAGAGCGCTACGCAGTGGCAATGGCAGAGAGTACGTGGGCTATAGCGGGTGGATGAAGCAACAGGGCATCAACTGGGAACCCACTACGCCGTACTTGCCACAGTCCAATGGAGTGGAATAGTGGGCAAACCAGACACTGCTCAACATGGTGCGGACCATGCTTGTGGATGCAGGGTTGCCACGAGGGTTTTGGGTGGAGGCTATGGGTATAGCAAGCTACATAATGAACCTCAACCCAACAGCAGTGCTGAAGGTTGAGAGGGGCTGGAAGACGCCACAGGAAGCTTGGAGCGGGCGCAAGCCAAACGTGGTGCACCTGAAGGTGTTTGGGTGCAAGGCACATGCGATGGTGCAAGCAGCACAATGACGCAACAGCAAGCAGGAACCGCGGGCAAAGCCGGTGCTTGTTCCTCGGCAACGAGAGCGCGCAAAATGCATATCGACTCTGGGACCCGCGGACGCAAGAGATCATCTGCAGCCGTGACGTCAAGTTTGACAAGCAGCAGAGCTTCAGCAGCAGCAACAACGACATGAGCGTCGGGAACACTCCAAAACAGGGGGAGTGGTTCCAGCTCCTTGACTACGAGGAGGAGCCGGTGGACGCGGAGGTTGATGATGCGGCGTTGATGCACGGCAGTGCAGTAGGTGCAACAGCCAATGTGGAGGAATCCGACCACGATGCAGCTGGGCTGGAGATCCGGCGAGAAGATTCGTCGAAGGAGGCACCGCGGTTGCCAAAGCGCGCACTCCCAGTATAGTTCGCGTCGGGCGTCCAAGAAAAATCCTTTGGATGTGCCACTCATCCAGTCGATGGTTCACCAGAGCAGGAGAGATCCTCGGGGAGCCGTCCGGTCAATGATTCACCGGAGCAGGTAGAGTCGGAAGGATTGCAGCAGAGCTACGAAACGCCACCAAAATTGCCACGCCGCAGCAGGAGGCAGCAGAGAGCAAGGAAGCGTTTTGACGCAGGCACCGGTCAATGGATCGACATGACGTGCTACATGCTGGCCGCATCAACAGAGCCGATGACCGTGCAAGAGGCGCTTGCGCGGCCCGAGGAGGAGCAGTGGGACGCCTCCATCAAGTTGGAGTTGGTGTCCATTGGTGAAAACAATATGTGGGAGTTGGTTGACAGGCAGAAAGATGCAAAGTTCATCTGCTCGAAGTGGGACTTCAAGACCAAGTTCACGAAAGAAGGTGTGGTGGACAAGTACAAGGTGCGGCTAGTGGCAAAGGGGTATGCACAGCGTAAGGGCGAGCACTATGATGAGACGTTCGCCCCTGTTGCCAAGTTCACAAGCATCCGGACGATCCTTGCGGTGGCGGGCGAAGGATATGGAGCTCCACCAAATGGACGTAAAGATGGCCTTCGTCAATGGCATCATCAACAATGAAATCTACATGGAGGTGTGGGAGGGGGTGGAGGTGGCGGAGGGCAAGGCGTACAAGGTGCGGAAGTCCTTGTATGGGCTAAAATAATCACCTACATGTTGGTAGCAACAGATGGGCAGCTTCATGGAACAGCTCGGCTTCAAGTGCTATGAGGCCGGATCATAACATGTACGTGCGGCGCAACGAGAAGCTCCATTAGGTCGTCGGACATGGGGGAGGTGGAGTTCTACCTCGGGGTGAGAGTTACGCAGAACCAGAGGGCACGCACGCTTAAGCTGGGGCAGGCCAAATATGTGGCCGATGTGATGAAGCGGCACGGCATGGAGGACAGCAAACCAGTGTGCAGTCCTGTCTCCACGACCTGTGAATTGAGTGCAGCAATGATGCCGCAAACAAAAGAAGAGCGGGAGGATATGGCAGGGGTGCCCTACCAATCGGCGGTGGGCAGCCTCATGTACGCCATGGTGGCGACTTGACCGGACCTGGCCTACACGGTGGGCCAAGTGAGAAGGTATGTGGCCCATCCAGGGCCACTATACTGACAGGCTATCAAGTGCATCCTCCGCTACCTGCAGCCAACGCAGCACGCGCGCCAGAGGTTCGATGGGAAAGGACGGGCAGACCCTCTGCGTCTGGTCTGCTACACACATGCAGACTATGCTGGCAATGTGCACAAGCAGAAGTCCACATTCGGCTACGTGTTCTTCCTCGCTGATGTAGCGGTCTTGTGGTGCAGCAGGAAGCAGGACTATGTCGCCACCTTCTCAGTGGAAGTAGAGTACATTGTGCTGGCCAAGGCGGTCAAGGAGGCGGTGTGGCTCCACAGGTTGCTGGGGGAGTTGCGCGTGCCACTGCAAGAGCCAACGGTGGTGCAAGAGGCTATGTTGACCTGGCAACCCCGAACATCGGCACATCGATGTGCACCGCGGCACATCGATGTGACCCCCCCCCCTCACAGCGGCACATCATCCACCCCTGTCACCCCGGACTGAGAAACCTCAGAGGGTGGGGTTGGTGGGCAGGGAGAGAGGGTTTGCAACTTGAAAATTTGTAACCTATCAAAGTATTGGCATCCCATGGTGCTCACAATTCACCACTTCTGTTCATTACCATGAACACCATGTTACAAAGGAATACAGTGTGCCTTTCATTTGTCCCCTAATTTCACATGTTGGCAGCTTGGCATTCACAACTTGGCAACACGTTTTGGCTGTCACAACTGCATTCTACTGTCACAATCACCTTGCTTCAAGCCCTTGACACATGGGCCTCATGCAACGCATGGAAGGAAGCTTAGATGCACTGCCTACCCCATTCATAACCTAGCAGCTGCAGAGAAAGAAATGGAGGCAAATGAGGAGTCTAAATCACGCAATGGAGACATGCAACATGGATAAGCAACGGGTTTACAACACCCACACCCCCCCTCATCCCCCCC